>JAODAL010043222.1:0-34057 GCA_025379985.1 Phyllomedusa bahiana | reverse complement strand
CGAAAAAACCTTATCGATGGGGCCCACAATGACTATCGCCCGTGTCGAAGCCAACAAAATTTCCTCAACCCTAACCCCCAAAAACTGTGAGAATGAGTCTGGGTTCAAACTACCTGCCTTACCCACTATTTGATGCCCCACCCCCCTGATGCCACCTCTGCTGAATTTCCCCATCTCCCCCAAACCCACTTTCCAGAGACTGTATTCCCCACCCCCCCTCCACACCTTTTGTCAATTGTGCAGCTTTATGCCCTCAGCTGCGCTGTTTTTGTGGTGCCGTGACACCCAACCCCGTGCATTGTCCACTCCTGCTCTGTGTTGTCCTGACGCCGTCACCTCCTCTCGTCATTGTTCCACTCTGGGGCCCTACTCCAGTTTTTCGCCACCTCCGAATGTAATTTTTGCCACTCTTTTGACCTCATGCTGCTTCCACCGTCACCTCCACACTTGTCATTGTGCCACTTTTGACCTCATGCTGCTGTATTGTTGCTGGTCCATGCCCTCCACACTGTGTCATTGTGCCACTCTCTGACCTGCTGTTGCTCCTACCCCCGCCCTTTCCCCCTGCATTGTGTACTCTGGGGCCCTACCCCAGTTTTTACCACCCCCAGAAGTCATTGTGCCACTCTCTACTCATGCGCTGCCACCTCCCCCTCCACTCTGTCATTGTCCCCACTCGTGGCTTTACTCCTTTTTTGCCATCCGATTTGTCATTGTGCCACTGTCTGACCTTATGCTGCTGCCACCGTCACCTCCACTCTCTGTCATTGTGCCACTCTGTGGCCTACTACTGTTTTTGCCACCTCCAGAATGTCATTGTGCCACTCTCTGACCTCATGCTGCTGCTGCCGTGCCCTCCACACTGTGTCATTGTGCCACTCTGTGGCCTACACCTGTTTTTGCCACCTCCAGAATGTCATTGTGCCACTGTCTGACCTCATGTTGCTGCCGCCATCACCTCCACTCACTGTCATTGTGCCACTCTGTGGCCTACTCCAGTTTTTTCCACCTCCAGAATGTCATTGTGCCACTGTCTGACCTCATGCTGCTGCCGTGGCTGCTGCCGTAACCTACACACTGTGTCATTGTGCCACTCTGTGGCCTACTCCTGTTTTTGCCACCTCCAGAATGTCATTGTACCACTGATTGACCTCATGCTGCTGCTGTGGCTGCTGCCGTAACCTACACACTGTGTCATTGTGCCACTCTGTGGCCTACTCCTGTTTTTGCCACCCCCAGAATGTCATTGTGCCACTGTCTGACCTCATGCTGCTGCCACCGTCACCACACACTCTTGTCATTGTGCCACTCTGTGGCCTACTATCTGTTTTTTGCCACCTCCAGAATGTCATTTGTGCCACTCTCTGACCTCATGCTGCTGCTGCCGTGACCTCCACACTGTGTCATTGGTGCCACTTCTGTGGCTACTCCTGTTTTTTGCCACTCCAGGAATGTCATTGTTCCACTGTCTGACCTCAATGCTGCTGTGTCTGATGTGCTGTACCTACACACTGTGTCATTGTGCCACTTGTGGCCTACTCCTGTTTTTGACACCTCCAGAATGTCATTGTGGCACTGACTGACCTTATGCTGCTGCAACCGTCACCTCCACTCTCTGTCATTGTGCCACTCTGTGGCCTACTACTGTTTTTGCCACCGCCAGAATGTCATTGTGCCACTCATGACCTCATGCTGCTGCGCCGTGACCTCCCACTGTGTATTGTCCCCACTCTTGGGGGCCTACCCCGTTTTTGGCCCCCTCCAGAATGCTTTTGGGCCACCTCTGACCTCATGCTGTGCTCCCATCCCCTCCCTCACTGTCATTGTGCCACTCTGTGGCCTATCCGGGTTTTTGCCCCTCCTAATGTCATTGTGCCACTATTTGATCTGCTTCTGCTTGGTGCTGCCCGAACCTAACACGTGTATTGTGCCACTCTGTCCCCTACCCCTTTTTTTTTCCAACTCCAAATATCTTTGTGCCAGTCTGACCTCATGCTGCTGCTTGGGCTGCTGCCGAACCTAAAAAATTTGTCATTGTGCCACTTTTGGGGGCCACCCTTTTTTTTTTGCCCCCCTCCAGAATTATTTTTCTATGTCAAACCCTCATGCGCGGCGGAGGCCATCGCTACCCCAAGGAGAACCCGCTTGTCTACGGGAAATGTGAAACAACTGACGTTTGTCAAGATGAATCAGGCGTGGATCGGCCAGGATTTTCCACACACCAAATGCCTTAGCGTCAGACACATCACCATGACGCCTCACCCAAACTGTGAGAAATGAGTCGGGTTCAAAATACCTGCCACAGCCACTATTCTGATGCCACCACCCGCCTGATGCCACCATCTGCTGACCAGTTTCTCCATTGCCACCAAACCATCTTTACCAGGGACTGGTATTGCCCCCCACCTCCCCCCTGTCTTAAATTTGGGGTTTTGCCACTTTTTTGACCCCCATGCTGATGTTTTGCTGGGTTGCGGTTGCGTGACATCCACACCTGTATCATTTTTTGCCACTCCTGACCTCATGCTTTGCTCCTGCCCCGTCACCTTCCACTCTCTGTCATTGTGCCACTTTGTGGCCTACTCAGTTTTGCCACCTCCAGAAATGTCTTTGGGTGCCACTCTCTGACCTCATTGCTGCTGCCACCGGTCCCCTTTCCACTCTCTGTCATTGTGCCACACTGTGGCCTACTCCTGTTTTTTGCCACCTTCAGAATGTCAATCGTGCCACTGTCTGACCTCATCCTGCTGCCGCGGTCACCTCCACCTCTATCATTGTGCCAATCTGTGGCCTACCCCGTTTTTTTGCCACCTCCAGAATGTCTTGTGCCACTGTCGGGACCTCATGCTGCTGTGTGGCTGCTGCCGTGACCTCCACACTGTGTCATTGTGCCACTCTGTGCCTACTCATGTTTTTGCCACCTCCAGAATGCCCATTGTGCCACTGTCTGACCTCATGCTGCAGCCGCCGTCACCTCCACCCTCTGTCATTGTGCCACTCTGTGGCCTACTCCTGTATTTTGCCCCCCTCCAGAATTGTCCTTGTGCCACCTCTGACCTCATGCTGCTGCGCCTGTCCTCCACCCTTGTCATTGTGCCACTCTGTGGCCTACTTACAGTTTTTGCCACCTCCAGAATGTTAAAATCGTGCCACTGTCTGACCTCATGCTGCTCCCACCGTCACCTCCCCCTTTCTGTCATTGTGCCACTCTGTGTCCTACTTCTGTTTTTTCCACCTCCAGAATGTCATTGTGCCACTGCCTGACCCCCATGCTGCTGCTGCCGTGCCCTCCACACTGTGTCATTGTGCCACTCTGTGGCCTTCTCCTGTTTTTGCCACCTCTATAATGTTATTGTGCCACTGTCTGACCTCATGCTACTGCTGTGGCTGCTGCCGTCACTTCCAAACTCTGTCACTAATGTTGCCACCTGAGCTCTCAGTTTCTTTTTTTCCAGCTTTTGCTGGCATGACTTTATCAGGCAACATTCCCGCTTCAGTTTTTTGGTCAGTTTTGCCCTCTTAAGTGCCCAGGGAATTTTATAGTGAAGCGATTCTAAGAGCGGCGGCAGTCATGTGCGTTGTCATACTAAAACACAACATTGATGAAGACCAAAACCAAAGCTCCCTCTGCATATTTAAGCAAAGGCCAAACGTTCTACAGCACCCTGCAGGCTCTGTGCAGCCTGGAAATAGCTGTTTTTTAACATGATTCGTCCCAAAGTAATTCGGACCGTAGTTATTTTTGTCGGGAAATTCGGCGAAGTGAGCGAACCGAATTTTTTAGAAATTCCCCCATCTCTAACTACTACTTAACCCTTTACAGACAGTCTTTGTGGTGAAATTTCTCTGGTTATATGGAGAGTGTGTTCAGATATATGATAGCGGCATGAAAAACATTAGACACTAAAACACATTCAACATTATGCAAGTTAGACAAGAATATTTTTCTAGTATATATACAACAGATCATTTTTGTAATTGACGGTGAACATTTTTTTTTAATTAAGACTTGGAGATAAAATAAAAAATGTGAACTAATGAATATCAACAATCTAATGTATATAAAAACCTTTTGTTTGAAGAACAGCTTGCTTTCTTAGATCTAGAGGAGGAGAGTGGTATAACCAATAAAACACAAAATATTATAGAATTAAAAACACCTAATCCAACTTTTTATCCCATTAAGTCTAGATCTGTGGCTCAGGATGCCTTTCAAAATGCTGTGGAAAGGGATCTTGTAACCACTAAAAATAACATACATGTTGAAAAGAGAAACAAATATAAAAACTTAACCAATAAACAAGATCAAGCATTGAAAAAAAAAAAAAATTGTATTATAAAAAAAGCAGATAAGGGTGGGGCGACGGGGATCCTTGATTAAAAAACAGTTGCTTAATATACTACAGGACAAAAACCATAACGAAATTAAACAAAATAAATTGAAACAACAGAAATTCTGTCCCCTTTGCAGAAAAGGACCCCCTTGCTTCACGTTTGGGACGGTGTTCTTAGAGTTATACTCATCCTTCTTCTTCTTCTTCCTCCAAACATGGTGAGTGGAGTTGATACCAAAAAGCTGTATTTTGGTATCATCTGACCACATGACCTTCTCCCATGCCTCCTATTAATCATCCAGATGGTCATTGGCAAGCTTCAAACAGGCCAGAGCATGTGCTGGCATGACCAGGAGGACCTTGCATGCCCTGCAGGATTTCATTCCATGACAGCGTAGTGTTTTTACGGCACAGGTTTCTGCCGGGGAGGAGCAAGGCGCTGCAGTGGTTAATCCCTCGAGCCGGTTGACACACCCAGGGAGAGGCCTGGCTGCTGAGCATAGGATTGACAGCTCGGCTTCTAATCAGGTCAGAGGGTATGTCGCACAGGCCAATAGAGGGGCCCGGAGGCCGCACCAATCAGCTGCTGGGGCAGTGTCCAGGCGCCTCATTTAAACCTGCTTAGTGCTGTCAGCCTTTGTCTGTGAAAGGTTATTGCTTGTGTTTCCCCTTGTTTCCTAGTGTGTTTGTATACTCTGGCTTACCTAACCTCGGCTTGCTTCTTGAACACGTATTTGACCTCTGATACTGTACCAAGTTACCGTACATTTTATGACCCTTTGCTAGTCCCGCGATATTATTCTGGTTTCCGATTCTTGGCTTTTACGTTCCCGACTGTTACCAACCCGGACTGTTTGACTCTGCTTTCCCCTGACAGTCCCGCACTTAGTAACGTAGGGCTTGTCGTCCAGTTGGGGTCTGCCACCTAGGTCAGCACGCCAAGTAGGTAGGGACAGTGGGCTGGGTGGCAGTCAGGGCCAACTGCACCTCCTCTGACGTGACAAGTGTGTTACCAATGGTAATATTTAAGACTGTGGTCCCAGCACTTGTTCTTTAGCCCATCCAAGTCTTGTGTTCCTCCCCCCACTGAACTCTGATATTTTAATCCTCCTAGGCTTTTGTTCCCTACAGACCTTTCTCTTAAATTTAACCCTAAAATTATCCAATCGTCTCTTTCCTTCGTCTTAAATATTGCCTCTCTGCTTTACCCCTGTCAAGCTCCATTTTTCTATATGCACACTGCCCCATTGCTGTCTTTTTCTTCCTCACTGCAACTGTGTGGTGTCATAGACCCCCATTCACTACAGGAAGACCCCACCTAATTCTAGGGCTAGGTCTACACTGCACAGGTCATTTTTTCAGAAGATTCAGTATTTTAAATCCACTGTAAAACTGACCGTACCCTGCACTGTGTAGCCCTCAATAGAGAATCTGTGCTGTAGTCTACACAGTAGGGATTTTTTACTGAGGCTTTCCTAAACTGAAAACCAACCGGCGGAATACATGTTCTATAAGGATTCCCAAAGGCCCAATGTACTGAGCCACTGGGAATCCAAAATCCAACCGCTGTTTTTTTGTGCAAAAAACACACACAAAAAACAGCGCTGTGGCACAGTCCAGCAAAGTGAAAATGCAGTCGGATTTTGGGCAGAGTTTTCAGTTTGCTGTGTGGATCTAGTCTAACTCCTTACTTAGGCCTAAGAAATCTGTCGATATAAGACAAGACCAGAAAAAGCAGAAAGCCAACTGTCCCACTCTTTTCCAATTAGGAAGCAAAAAAGTGGTGAACCTTACCCCGGACAAAATTGCAAACGGAAACAACAATAGTTCAGCTTCCAAAAAATCATGTTTATTGAAATCCTTTAAAAGCAGAAAGCCATGGAGCAGAAATAGACATAAAAGACAAAAAACGCCATTGCACATTTCAGGCTGTGAATCAGCCCTTAGTCATCTTTTTGGAAGCTGAACTAATTTTGTTTCTTTTTGCGACATAGGACAAGCACGCATTGAGTGGGTTCCCTCCACACTACCAAAACACCCCTGACCTGTAAATACATGGACTCTACAAGACCTCTGAAGGAGTCCTGTGTTAACCTGGAGTAAGACATCAGAATACTTCATGTTCTGTGACTTTACAGGACTGCATGGATCAAACTTGAACTCTTTGTCATGTTCTCAAAACTATTCCCTAACCTTTTTTCAGTGTGGCACTGGAGTCATCCTACTGAACTAGGGCACTTCTTTAAGAGATTCGTATTGACCTGAAGAGTTCAGTACAATGCTTAGATTCAGTAGGTGGTACATATAACAGCAACAGCTTCATGATGCAAAAATCCAAGATTCCAGAAGAACATTGCTTAGAACATCCCGGTGTCTTTGTTCTATAGCATCTCTATGGTAGCTTTGCATCCGATGGGCTAGATTTCTCTTACCATGTGCATCAATGACTCTTGGGAGCCCAAGATCCTGTCATTGGTTTAATAGTTGTGCTACCTTGAAGCACTTTTTGACTGTACTAATCATTGAATGCTGGGAACACTCCACAAGACCTGATACTCTGGAGATGTTCTGACACAGTTGTCTAGACATGACAATTTAGCCTATGTCGAAATCCATCGAATCATTGTGCTTGTCCATTCTATCTGCTGCCAACTCATCAACTTCAAAAAATGAGTGTCCACTTTGGAGCTGAACAGAGCATAGCAGAGTTAACTTTGCAGAGATAACTTGCTGCAGTGTGAAATTTTCTCTCTGAAGGCACTGCACAGCATTAAGAAGGTTAAAGGGGTTGTCTCCCCTCAGAGTTTCATAGATGCATCCTGTCATTTCCTGGTCAGACTGTCTGTAATTAGCATACGAGCTCCATGCATTCACTCTGTGTATTCAACTCCATGTTTTCAGTCTGCTAATTACTTTAGATTAGCTTAGAAGCTTCTCTGAAACTGCTAGCAGGAGATTTATCTAAAGTAAACAGCAGTAATTACTAGCTTTTGTCTGAAAGTTCAGATAACACACAGGCTCTCACTCTGGCCTGTGACATCACTCCCTGCTATCACATAGAACAAACAGCAGGGGAAAAGGAGTAAACAGTTCAGTCACTGGGGGAAACCAAAAAAGAGCCAGGAAAGGGGATAAATTACTTGTTTGCTCCTTAACAAAAAGGATGAACAAAGCAATGTATTTGTAAAACGTCTTCATTTAGTGTTCCCTACATTTTGAAAGCTATTCTTTGTAGCGAGAAAACCCCTTTAAGACAAAGTTCTGTGAAGTATGATAATGTGTTACATGTGAAGATAACCCTTGCTACGTCTGCACATACACACAAACAAACATAGGTAAGGGTAACTGAAGGAAAAAAAAAAAAAAAACGTGGGTAAACCGAATACCGAACATCAGAAGATAAAGTTACATTACAAATCTTGTGAATCATAAGAAAGATATAAAGTAAGAGAAAGTAAAGAAACAGACATTGCTGGATAATAGATGGGCTTTATATCTCTTTAGATACAATTTTAACATCAATAAACTGGACAGGGACAAGAACATCAATTATATTAAATTCAGAGAATCACATAACACGTCTCTGTAGCGAGTGTTCATTACTGTTCACTTCGGGGTTTCTCAGGATATTGTAACATTTTGGTAAGAACATGCAGCTCAATATTACTCCTCCTGAAGCCACGATGGCACATATCTCCACAATGACCATGGTTTTCCCTGTACTGCTCAGATAGGCCGGGATGGCACAGATCCACACACTGCAGAACACCAGCATGCTGAAGGTGAGTACTTGGGTTCATTATAGATATCAGGTAATGTCCTCACCATGAAAGCCAAACAAAGCTCACCGGGCCGCCAGAAACCCATATAACCCAACATGAGGTAAAAGGCCAAGACAGAGCCTTCATTACACTGGATGATGATCTTCCCAGGATAATCCAGGTTTTTGCTCTTGATATGGAGGAGAAGACGACAACCAGATAACGGCATTCACAATCTGAATAGATGAACAGACCAACACTACAGCATAAGGAAGCTTAACCCCCACACACTTCCTCCAGGAGCTGCCAGGTCTGGTGGCCTTGAATGCTATGCAGACTATGATGGTCTTGGCCAGGACAGAAGAAACAGCTACAGTGAAGAAGACCCCAAAGCCGATTTGTCGGAGCCTGCAGGTTATATCCACTGGACGACCGATGAATAGAAACACACAGAGTAAACTGAGCATGAGAGAGCTAAGGAGGAGGAAGCTCAGGTTCCGGTTATTGGCTCTGACAATGGGAATGTTCCGGAATATACTGAACAATCGAATTATAAATATTGTTACAATAGAGAGGAATATGGAGATGATGGAGAAGACTAAAGCAAGAACATCAGTCTTATATGACACAAACTCATAATCTCTGACAACACATTTGTTTTTCCTCTTATTTGGCCATTCATGATCAGGACATCTCTGGCAATTTTTGCTGTCTGAAAAAAGAATTATCATCATTAGCAAAGCTAGTATATTGTTTGTATATAGTGTATATAGTGGCCTATGGTTTACATTAGGGGTTTTGTACTTTGACCTGTTGCTGGGGACTGAATAAAGAATAAAGCTACCTAAGGTCAGTTTTCTACCAACACTGTAGTTGGAGTGATCTTTTGATGTGCCAGAATTTGTCTAACACAAGGTGATGGTAATTATGAAAGCTAATTTACCTCTATTGTCTAATGTGGTGATTGAATGTGCTAAAATCTTACATATGGTGAAGAATGCGGGCACAAAATGGCACATGAAGTTTTGTTGCAGTGAGATTTAAAGGGCCAAAGAGTGATTTAAGAGGCTGTAAACTCTATGGATAAAATATTACCTCTGCGGAGAGATTGTCTCACAAAGTATAAACAACTGTGTCTTCATTTACTGGAAGTATGTGAGAAGCTTGGAGAGTTTATACCAATGTACTCAGCTTTGTATGCTAGGAGCCTTGAATAGAAACTATGTAGATCAAACCATGCATTTAGATCAAGGGACAGAATAAATCGGATAAAGAATCATAGGTAATACTTGTTCTGCTCAGGGACCATTGGTTATTGGCCTTTGCAGTCAACTCATTATAAACTCAGTACACCACATCACTTATTGTGCTCATTTGGATTCAATTACTTACAATTCTGTTAAGAACCAATAGTAACTTTCTTCTTTGCAGTCAAACCATTTCCTCACTGAGATTTATTTCTGTCCCTGTGAACCCTTCTTTACCCTTATTTATTGCTTAACTTCCTGTTTCGATCTGCTTATTCTATATAGCGGCCTCCTAGCACACAGAGCTGAGCACAAATGTGGTGGATTTCGCTAGCAGTAAACAACTAACATACATAGTGTGGCAGAGCAACAGCAAGCAGTCGCATGTTTCTGCCACTAAGTGGAGCTATACAGAAGATCCACAAGCAACACGCCACCAAGGGTACCTGGCCTTGGTGGGATAAGAGCCATCCATTTATGCTGTCAGTCACAGTGTGCGGTTGGCAGCCGTCTATAGCTATTTCTGGGTCGGCTCTTATGGGAGTAGGCAATGTGTTGGGTGGGTGTCTACTTCCCGTGTTCCAGCACATGTTTTTGGCATGGCCCTGGAGGCCTATAAAAGCCTGCTGCTCCAGGTAATCAGGGGGTGTGGTCTGCTAGCTGGCAGTGCAGCAGAGGAGCTGAGGAGAAGGGCTCTTACCCCCAGAGGTCTAGGAAAAGCTGGAATCCAGTAGGAGACTGGGGGAGTTATGAGTTGCTGTTTGTGATGCTGGACAGTAGGTCCAGGTCATGTTAGAGAGGGTTTTCTACTCAACCTGGTTAGTCAGTGGCCAGACGACCTGAGGTTTATTTTGTGTTTTTTTCCGGTGTACTACTGTGTCGTTTTCTGTGCCTGGATAAAGCTGACTGAGGCCAGTTTAAAGAAACCTGGTGTCGGTGTGCCATCCGTTTACAAAAGACGGCGATCCAGTGAGCAAAATACCCCCAAGATGGCCCAGGAGGGCGTCCAAATGTGAGTGGACAGTCACAATAGATAGGGTCCTACTCTGTAGCACATCAGTGCATTAGGTCAGCCTATCATGGGCCATAAAGGGGGATGAGGAGACACAGGTTTCACCTCCCAGTGCTTACTGTGAAAATAGAATCAACTCAGGAGGACAAAGAGCAGTAGGAGGTAGAAGATGACAAGTTTTATCACCCAACATGGTGTAAAGACATGGGCTGCACAGCAGTGGGCAGGGGATGGAGGATAGTGCAAAGCAGCACGCTCCTGTGACCAGGGCCATCTTTACAGCCTATGCTCATCTATACTCATGAGGCCCCTAGACAACTGTCTATTTAGCCTGATTGATAACACTCCCCTACCTCAGACAAGAGGCAGAGCTTCTAAAACAAAAAAAAAAACAAATGTCATTAGTTTTTCAGCTAGGGCCCGGGCAATGAACCTGTGCTGTCTGGACATTTCTGACAACTTTCATGGTAAAAACATAGTGATTAGTGCGAAAAACAGAAAAGAATCTGAATACCCTGGGGGCCCCAAAATATAAACACATCGTAACTGTCCCACACCCACTTTCTTACAGAATGCACCTTGGCCTCACCTTGCTCCCACTGTTGTCTTTGTATCTTCTTCCTCCTCCCTACCCATGTAAAGATGATAAAATACGAGACAGAAGAGCTTGAAAAATAGGAACAAAAGACCTCAGTGCAGGCTTTCATACTTATTCAAGTCTTCTGAAAGTGTGATTGGGTGCAAAAAGCACATGCAACAAAGTGGAACCTATATCATGGGGCCTGTGTAGTTTTTGTTAAAGAAGACTTCTGTAAGAGCCTTTTCTTATAAAGATCCAGTGGTCTAGTTTTGTGTCACTGTGACAGATTACTACTGTGCAGTCTATTTTTGTTGTTAGCATTGTATCCTTATTTTAGTTACAAGTTTTAAGTACTGCTTTGTCGATACTATGATGAGGTGACACCCAACTACTCCTGTCGACACATGAATTTATTGTGTCTGTGTAAACCTTAACTTTGCACATATGCAAAAATATTGATATCAGGTCTGATTTCAAAAGTAAAATTAAGACTAAAATCTTATCACTTAATATCACTTAACCCTATATTTTATCTCTTTTTCTTACAGCTTCCTGTGATATCCTTTAATTTTATTTGCCAGCTATCCCTACTGCTCCTGCTGACACCCAGGGCTTTTCTTTGCCAGTGAGACCCCCTCCTGGTGACACTATCATCATTGTACATATATTACACCATGCTTTTCAAGGTTAGGATTAGGAGCTTGGATTAACATTATCCCTAACTCCATGCAATTTGGAGGCCTTTGGCTGTTGTAGATTCTTTCCAGAGGCCAGAAGACACCTCTTGAATTCTTCCACTACTGTCTTTAATGGGATTTGGGTTCGGAAAGTCCTGAATCCCAAATATTTTGAACAATTGCTCAAACTGCTCCCAAACTGAATAGAAACCTATCTGAACAACACTAGAAGCAGTAGTCACATCAATAGTGGCAGGACTTTCTTCTCTTGACTGGAGAAAGAGGAGGAACTAGTAGGAATTTTTGACAAATACTGCTCCCCACTAAGAACTTCTTCTGTTGATCAAAGGTTGCTAAGAACATGTATTTTGGATTGGCTTTGTCTCTAATCTGGTTCACAATCGGATTTCCTCTTAGGTAGACATATAGAATTTAATAGAAAGCCAATAAACCTAAGAGGTCTTGTTTTAATATATGAGAATACTGACTAAGGAATTTACAAGAATTGTAAGAACATACAGATTCTACTCAGACATTGCGCCAGTTTGGACCCATTACATCACTGAAAGCAATATGGCTATCCACCGTACTGCTGTGCTGACCCCTAGCTTGTTAGACACAGGAACATTTAGGTCATTGTGTTTGAAATTAAAAAGTGAATATAAACCTTATCCAAACAGACGTTATGTACCCAAGTTTAGAATATAATATTAGGACCTCTCGTGGATCAGTACAAGTTTTGAGCACTGCATTCAAATTCACATCTATAGTATCTTCATTTGAAAAAGGCCATAAGAGTAAGAAAACCAAGTACATTACATAAAACATTTACCTGTAATATTTGTAAATTCCCTTCCGGAGCATGGGGTGCAGTCATAGCAGCAGATGTGAAATCCTTCCTTCAGAACCTTTCTGGTTCCTGGCAGACAGGGCGCATTACATTTGCCTTTTGGCATCTAAATATATGAAATATTTTCTAAATGGCTTCTCATATCGTAATAAATAACAGAACAATGTTAATATTAATCTACCTGTCTGTCTATACATCTTTTTTTATCATATTTACATCCATATACTTTTACATATATATAGTATCTCACAAAAGTCAGTACACCCCATTCATTTTTTTCTATATTGTATTAAAATGTTTCAAGGGACAACACTTTGATATGACACTTTGATACAATGTATAGTACTCAGTATAAAACTGATGTAACTGTAAATTGACTGTGAACCAAAATATCTCAACACACGGCCATCCATTTCTAAACTGCTGGCAACAAAAGTGAGTACACCTTTAAGTGAATATGGACAAATTGTGCAAAAATTGTAATTTTATCTCAACTGTGTCATGTGACTCATTAGTGTTACAAGGTCTCAGGTGTGAATGGAGAGCAAGTGTATTAAATAGTGTGCAATTGTTCTTAAACTATCTCATAATGGTCACCGGATTTTCAATATGGCCCCTCATGGCAAAGAACTGTCTGAAGAAAAGAATTAATGCTCAATTTATATGAATATTGCCAACACCCTGAAACTGAGATGCAGCTCGGTGGTGAAGACCGTACAGCTGTTTTGCAAAACAGGTTCCACTCAGAACTCCACGGTCGACCAAAGAAGTTGAGTGTACATGCTCAGCATCATATCCAGAGATTTTCTTTTCAAAATAGTTGTATGAGTGATGCCAGCATTCCTGGAGAAGTTACAGAGGTGGGGGGTCAACCTGTCAGTGCTCAGACCATACGCCGCACACTGCATCAAATTGGTCTGCATGGCTGTCATCCCAGAAGGAAGCCTCTTCTAAAGATGATGCACAAGAAAGCCCACAAACAGTTTGCTGTAGGCAAGCAGACTAATGACATGAATTATTGGAGCCATATCCTGTGGTCTGATGAGACCAAGATAAACTTATTTGGTTCTGATGGTGATGGGAGTGTCATGGTTTGGGACTACATGAGTGTTGCCGTCTGTGGGGACCTACAGTGCATTGAGGGAACCAAGAATACCAACATGTCAAGTATGATCCCCTCCCTTCTGAAACTGGGCCCTAGAGCAGTATTCCAATATGATCATGACCCAAATGCCTCGCTAAATAAAAAGAGGGTAAAGGCCAAGCATGTCTCCAGACCTAAATCCTACTGAGCATCTGTGGGGCATCCTCAAAAGGAAGGTGGAGGAGCGCAAGGTCTCTAACATCCGCCAGCAACATGATGTTGTCATGGAGGAGGGGAGAGGATTGCAGTGGCATCAACCGGTGAAGCTTTAGTGAACTCTGTGCTCAATAGAGTTAAAGCAGTGCTGGAAAATTATGGTGGTCAAGCAAAGTATTAACACTTTGGGCACAATTTGTCCATTTTCCCTTAGGGGTGTCCTCACTTTTGTTGTCACTTAGGGGTGTCCTCACTTTTGTTGTCATTTAGGGGTGCACTCACTTTTGTTGTCACTTAGGGGTGCCCTCACCTTTGTTTCCAGCAGTTTAGATATTGATGGCTGTGTGTTGAGTTATTTTGAGGGTACAAATTTATACTGTTAAACAAGCTGTGCACTGACAACTTTACAATTTATCTAGGGTGGGATATTTATACCCTCTTGTGTCCTGTTTCTAAACCTTAGATTTTTCTGGACATACTGGTTCCTGCCTAGTGTTTCTGCTTCTTCTCTGGCCCCCAGGACTTCTGCTTTATTTCCATTTGCTTGATTTCTGTTTTGTTATTCTGCTTTCTGGACTCTCTGTTTTGCTCCTCACTTCACCAAGGAATCATCCACTGTTTATTATGGTGGTTTTCTGGATAGTTTGGGTATTTTTACATATATGTTTTTTCCACAATAAAGTCCATTTTAGACACAAACCTGACAGTTAGAGAGGCAGAGTCTCTCAAAAGCAAAGATGTCAGGGATTCACCAATATGTAAAAAAACTGCATCAAAAATTGTGGAATAATTTCAATAAAATGTTCCTCAACATAAAATTACAAAGACTTTAAATACCTCACTGTCTACAGTACATAATATCATCAAAATATTCAGAGTAACTGGAGAAATCCATGTGCTCAAGAACCAATTCATCATGGATATTACTGCGTGGATTCAGGAATACTTCCGGAAATCATTGTCTGTGAACACAGTTTTCTGTGCATCCACAAATGTAAGTTAAAGCTTTGTCATGCACATAGAAGCTACAGATCAACACAATCCAGGAATGCCACAGGCTGTAAGCCAAAGCTCATTTAAAATGGACTATGGCAAAATAGAAAACTTTTGGGGTCAGATGAATCAAAATGTTAAATTCTTTATGGAAATCATGAATGTCATGTCCTACAGGCTCAAGAGGAGAGGAACCATCCAATCTGTTATCAACACACAGTTCAAAAGCCTCCATATTCGATTGTATGGCAGTGTATTAGTGTTTATACCGTGGGCAACATCTTGAAGGGCAAGCTACCAATGCTGAGTCATATATACAAGTTTAAGAACAACTCTTCTCCGATTCAAAGTATTTTTTAGAAAAGGCCTTGCATATTTCAGCAAGAAAATGTTAAACCACATTCTGCATCCATCACAACTGCATGGCTTCTAGAAGAAGAGCTTAAGTGGTGAACTTACTGCTTGGAGTCCAGATCTATCACCAACAGAAAACATTGCGCGCATTATGAAAGAAAAAATCTGGCAAAGACCCAGGACTATTGAGCAGCAAGAATCCTAGATCAGACAATAATGGGACAATGTTCTGTCCCTAAAACTCCAGAAATTTCCTCCTTATGCCCCAGACTAGAGATGGGCGAATCGATTCTAACGAAGTGGAATTCGTTTAGAATTTCAGGAAAACTTCAATTCTGAACGAAGTCGAAGTTTGGGGTGATTCGCGGGAACGAAGCGTGTTTTTAATTGATAAAATGGCTGAAAGCACATGGCGTTACATGGGGCAAAGAAGTCTGGGAGGAAGAAAGGAGTAGACTAAATTACATGTGCAGAGATGAAGCCAATCAGAGACCAGCGGGATTCTATGACATCACCGCACTATATAAGTCCGGGCGCGACGCTGGCAGTTCATACTCCTCTCACTGTGCTGTGTAGGAAAGGTGCTGCTGCTGATGATGATGATCTCTCATACTAAAGAACTCACTTTTATACAGCGATTTTTGGGGGGTGTCACAACTTGTCTCAGAGACTGCTTCTCTTATGTTCTAATTTTGATTTTGTGGGGTATTGGAATTGAAGTCCAGTGTGCATCCAATTCAGCTGCATATACATTTTAATGCTATCTGCTCAGTTCTTGAGCACATTGAATATCCAAGGGTTATCTAAGCCTGTTGCTGTTGTATTCAGTTAAAGAAACTGTTTTTACAATCCAAATACCACTTAATTTTTGGCTGCTCATTTCTTTTAGATCCAAGGGTTAATTAAGCGTTGTTCTGCTGTTGTGGTCACTAAAAGAAACAGCGTTTTTTTAACGCCATAGAAGAAATATTGCCTGTAGCATAATTCATATCCGAAGGTTAATTATGAGTTTTTCTGTTGTTGTTCTCCGTAAAATACAGGGTTTTTAAACCGCACAAACGGGAAATTTTTTTGGCAGCCATTCTTTTGCGAAATTTCACCCAAAAGGGTTAATAAGTATTTTTTGCAGTTGTATCAGTAAAAAAAATTGTTTTTCAACCCCAAAAGAAGAAATTTTGGCCTGTAGCATAATTTAAACCCCGAAGGTTAATTAAGCTTTTTGTGTTTTGTATTCAATAAATCCAGTTTTTTTAAACAGCCATAAAGAAAATTTTTTTTCTGGCCATTTGTGGAGCCAATATATATAAGGGGTTACCCAAGCTTGTTGGGGGTTCTTTGGAGTCAAATACAGGGTGTGTATTTTCATATAAAATTCTTCATTAAAACAGTGTCATAAAAGTATTTTTTTTGAACAAAAGTTGTCAACAGAGAGATGGCAAGTTTTCACATCGGTGGCAGTGGCAAAAACTTTCCCTGGAGCAGGAGGGGTCCAGCACAGTAAGGGGACGTCTCAGCAGGGGCACTCGGTGGGCCAAACGCGTTTTTCCCTGGTTGACCAGCAACCCGGGGTTCTGATTGGTTGACGGGTCATCACTTCACCCGATAAACAGACAACCCACCAAGAGTCGGTGGAAAGTCAGATACAACCCTTAGTTGGAAAGGCCGGGAGGGGGGTCAGCGGCTTCCCCTGTCCTCAACCCCCCCCTGCCCCATCCGGTTCCCTCCCCAGAGATCTACTAGTGTTCTGGGCTCAGGCCACTTTACAGGAGGATGACAATTTGAGAAGGGCAGTCAGCAGCTATTGCAGGAAAAAATGGGGGCCCAATATCCCTGTTCTTGCAGTAGGGGCAAAGTATAGATGTGGAGAGTGGCATGGGAGGTCAGTTGTGGGGGGTCACCTCTGATACCAAGAACAGTGGGGGGGGGGAAACAGCAAAAATGAAGATAAAAAAAATTGAGAGATGAGCCGACCGCATTGGGAAACCGGGTAAGCAAGGGGTTCATCATTCAGGGAAAAGGGGGGGCAGTTGCTCGTATGCACGGGGCAGCCCGCAAGTGGGTTTGGGGCCCCTGAGTTAGAAGGGGAACGCATGTGAGGTGGGGGCCAACGGGCCATGGGGGGAGAAAACCCCTTTGAGGTCCCAAGAAAGTAGCGGCACAGGGGGTCCGAGGGGAGCGGCGGTAGTAGTCACTCAGTGCGGAGCGTTGGCGGTTTAAAACACTACTCGCGGTGTTTGGCAGTTCTTTGCTAAGACACCGGAGGAGCCAAAAAGGGTATAGTAGAATCTGTGGGGAGAAAGTGAAGCGTGGGCCCGGACCCAAAGTTGGCCACGGGCCCGCGTCAAACATGCGCGTCACCACCGCGGCCTGGGAAAACGTGGGTCAATTTGGGGTTATCCCCAGCACAGGGCCAGTGGCTCATGCCATTGCAGCAGTTTAAGGCTCCCCACCTCTCAGAAGGGGGTGTTTCTCTTTGCCATCATCTCCCGGGCCAGACGTCCGCTCCTTCCTTCATGGGAAGCAGCGTTCAACGAGGCATTGCAAAAAGACAAAAAGTATGTGTCCAACCATTAAGGTGCAAAAAAGTGCCGTGCTCCTGCCAAGTGTTGGTACGCAGTCCCTCCCCTTTTCCCAAAAAGGTGGACTCTGCACCGTTCAGGAATTAAGGCCTGTGCCCCAGCGGGGGAGAGTTCCAAGCCGTAATTTTTTTTCCAAAAAAGGGATACCGCCCTTCACAAATATGTAAAAAAGGTGGGCCCGTTCCTTTGGGTTATCAGTTTGTTCCGTGCACGGGGGAGGACGTGTGGAGCTGAACTACGTAGGGCCAGTACAGTCCTTTCGGCCCACTGGGGGATTTTCTTCCTGCCCGCACAACAACAATTGGAAAAGGGGGACCCGCTTTCTCCCCGCGTTGTCAAATTTTCTGCTCCCGCGCCAATGTCTGCCTCCCCTCTACCCCCACTTAGCCTCCACAGTAAAGCTCCTCATATCACATGGTAGGGCACAGGGTGTAAAAGCATTCTCATCTGGCTTGCCTCGGCGAAGGGAAATACAAGGGGAGGAACGTCCGCGTCTGCAGCAAGAAATCGGGGGTGTGGCTTTTTTCCCCACCAACTGAAATCGAAACCGGGGGACGGGCATTGGGGGGAACATGGTGTCCGCGCGCACCGAGGAGGGATGGCCCTGCGCCCTGCATGGCGTACGTTAAATCTGGGTGAAAAGGGGGTTTCCTGAAGCCCTTCCCCCGATCTTCAGAAGATTTTGAAAATGGCCAGGAAACTGGCATGCACTTCATCCATTCCCACAAAGCCAGGAACACCCTCCTCGAGTTGCAGCGGCAGAACAGCCTCCCCAACACACGCTGATATGCGATGTTTCCACCTGTTGGAATTCCAGTCTGCAAATGTTGGACCGACTGTACGAACAGAGAAAGGCCATTAACGATTTTTTGATGATCCAGGCGGACAGGAGTACTCCCTTATGTAACTTTGATGTCAGCCAGTGGCAGTTCATGCGTGACAACTGCCGTTTGCTGAGGCCATTCGAGGAGGCCAGGTTATTTGTCAGTCGCCAGGACTACGGGATGAATATCGTCATTCCACTGCTTCATGTCCTGGCACAGATGCTGAAAAATCTGTCTGGGCAGGGGACTGGAGACGTGGCGACTACATCTCGCAGCCACATGAGTCCGGTGGGGACTGCTGGAGTAGGAGGAGGAGGAGGACATTGGAGCAGAAGCATTGTCTGGTAAAATGAGTGGATTTTTCACCAGGTGACAGGAGAGGAGAAGCAAGAGCAGCTGGAGGAGGTAGATGGAGATGAGGAAGACGAGGCAGATGACCCGCAAGCACCGTGGCAGTATACAGTGGAGATGGAGGCAGGAAGTCCCTCGGAGTCACTTGTGCAGATGGCCCGCAGCATGCTGATTTGCCTGGCTGGTGACAGCCAAAATAGTCACCATCCGGCAGGGGGAAATGACTTCTGGCTCTCCACCCTATTGGACCCTCGCTACCGGTCCAAAAAATTGGGAGCCTTTTTCCAGCTGCTGAGAGGGAGGACAAACTCAAATACTATAGAGAAATCCTCCGTAGTCATTTGGGCCTGCTTGTCTATGTGCGGCATCGTCCCTCCTCTGACAGGTCTGACGGGGGTTCCTGAGCGCTCACAAAATACTGCCGCGGTGCTGTGGGAAGGTGGGGGGGGGGTAGGAGCATTTACCAGCTCCATCAGCAGAAACCTAAGTCTGGAGTCACTGATGAGCAGCTTCCTTCACACGCCTAGTGAGGAGGGCAGTCGCCAGCAGCAGCAGGACCTGGAGCAGTCCCTGAACCAACAGGTAGTGGCCTACTTGGACAGCACTATGCCACCCCAGTTAGAAGATCCGCTGGACTACTGGGGCAGCTCAACTGGATGTGTGGCCGCAACTTTCCCGGTTTGCAGTGGAGAAGCTGTCCTCCCGGCCAGTAGTGTGGCATCAGAGCGGTTTTTCAGTGCGCGGGGGGCCATCGTTACCCCAAGGAGAACCCGCTTGTCCAGGGTAATTGTGGAACGACTGACCTTTGTCAAGATGAATCCAAGCGTGAATCGGCCATGATTCCCACACACCAATCCCTTTTGGGCGTCAGATTCATCACCCAAATGACGCCTCACCAAAACTTTGAGAAATGATCTGGGTTCAAAATAACCTCACTCACAACTTTTCTGATGCCGCCACCCGCCTGATGCCACACGTCTGCTGCAGTTTCTCCATCTGACTACCACCATCTTTACCAGGGACTGGTATTTTCCAAACCCACCTCCACACTGTCATTGTGCCACTCTATGACCTCATGCTGCTGCTGCTGTGTTGTGCTGCTCAGTCACCTTTCCCCACCTGTCATTGTGCCACTCTCTGACCTCATGCTGTTGCTCCTGCCGTCACCTCCACTCTCTGTCATTGGTGTCACTTTTGTGGCCTACTCCTGTTTTTGCCACCTCCAGAATGTCATTGGCCACTGTTGACCTCATGCTGCTGCTGTGGCTGCTGCCGTGACCAACAACCCTGTCTTGTTCCATCTGTCTGACCTCATGTGCTGCTGTGGCTGCTGCCGTGACCTACATACTGTGTCATTGTCCCACTCTGTGGCCTACCCTGTTTTTGCCACCTCCAGAATGTCATTGTGCCCCTGTCTGACCTCATGCTGCTGCTGTGGCTGCTGCCGTGACCTACACACTGTGTCATTGTGCCACTGTCTGATCTCATGCTGATGCTGTGGCGCTGCCGTGACCTCCACACTGTGTCATTGTGCCACTCTGTGGCCTACTCCTGTGTTTGCCACCTCCAGAATGTGAATGTGCCACTGTCTGACCTCATGCTGCTGCTGTGGCTGCTGCCGTGACCTACACACTGTGTAGATACCTTTGGCGGATACTTGCCGATCGTTTGGGACATTTAACCTCATTGAGGATTCCAGGTTACATTCCATTGAACTTCATTATGTTTATGTGGAGAAGTACATAAAATTTCAGCTAATGTTTGATTATGCAATATTGGCGAAGATGGGTTTTATTAAAATAAAGAATTAAAAATTTTTCATAAAAAACGCAAAAAGAATTTTTTGTGTTTCACGGTAAAATTGTCCTAATTTATGCTGTTTTCCATGCAGGGGGGTCCTGCTAAGCCCTGCATGTAACCTGGAAGTTTTAGTGCTACTTTTCTTTTGAAGTTTGCTGCCGTGGACTACATACCTGTCTTGTTTGGGGGGGGAGACTCTGTGGCCTACTCCTGTTTTTGCCACCTCCAGAATGTCATTGTGCCACTCTCTGACCTCATGTTGCTGTGGCTGCTGCCATCATCTCCACACTCTTTCACTGTGCACTCTGTGGCCTACTGCTGTTCCCACCTGAGCCCTCAGCTTGATTTTTTCCAGCTGGCGCTGCCATGACTTTATCGGGCTACATTCCCGCATCAGTTTTATGGTCAATTTTGTCCAGGGAATTTTATATTGAAGCGATTCTAAGAGCGGCGGCAGTCATATGCATGTCATACTACAACACAGCATTGTATGAAGACCAACCAACTCCCTCGGGATCTTTAAGCATGGCACAACGTTTACAGCACCCTACAGGCTCTGTGCAGCCTGAAAATAGCTGTTTTTTAACGCGATTTGTCCCGAAGTAATTCGGACTGAAACAAATTTTGTTGGAAAATTCGGCAAAGTCACCGAACCGAATTTTTAAGAAATTCGCCCATCTCTACCCCAGACATTTACAGACGATTGTAAGAGGAAGAGTGGATGCTGCACAATAGTGGATACGGCCTTGGTTCTACTTTTCTGAGATGTTGCTGCCCTCAATTTCTTAATGAGTTATTTTTTTTTCAAATAAACATAGAAAATATGTCTAACCTTCACCCTCTGTGTCCTATGTTCTGTTGCGAATAAGATATCTCATAGAATTTACTCAGGTATCTTCCACAGAAAATTGTAAAAAATCTTCACTGACAAATTATCTATGGTTAAAATATAACTTTTAATTCTAGATATAAAATACACTTCTCTGTAAACATGCAGTACAATATGTCCTATGACCGTATTATCCAGAGTGGTCAACATAACACAATAGGAAAGAAAAAGCACCAGGCAAAAAAGAGGACTCCAATGTCATTCAGCTGATGATGCAGGGAACAAAGATTTTACAGGGAATAAGCACAAAAATATGGTCACTGTTTGTTGTTCAGTGATTTACCTGGTTATGTCTCGATTCTTCTATATGTCTTTTTCGTCTTGGACCATCCCTGGTGTTTTCTAGGCTTTTGTTTAGTAAAGTAAAGAGCAAAATCTAGTGGATATACTGTAACTGTCCCTTCCAGGTCCCTAGTAAGGCCTTTAGGTTGCCTGTTGCCTCACAATTGCGGAAAATTGCACCGACAAGGGCGGCCCAATACAGGTGTCATTGCATTCTTGTTTTCTTTACATTTTACAGACCAACTTTTTTAAATTAGGGTTGTATCGGTGGATTGAATGACAGAGAATTTTTTGGTTCCACAATAAAGCTATTACTAGATTAGTTGTCAGTGATAGTGTATCCACTTGTGACATAGTATTTATTTTATTGCATATACAGATTAAACTTTTATATTTATGAAATAATGCCTAATTTTCCCTATCTATGACATTGTAGACATTTCTACACATAACTGAGGGAAGCCAGTCAACATTACACTTAAGAAAATTGAAGTTTCTCACAACAACCAGTCACACTGCTACTCTTATTATTCAGAAACCGTATGTGTTTAAAGATAAAATAAATGAAATCTGATTGATATGAGCACTAATCTCGTTCAACTGTATAATATTTTTAGATTTCACTTGCAATGGACTTATTGAAGTCTTATTCAGATTTCTGTTAGTCTAAGGTATAGAGGTCTAGAAGTTCAGCAGAGATTTATTCTATATAAAAGCTCCTCATATTTTTTAAAAAAAAAATTAAACAGCTAAGAAGAATAAATACAAAATGCACAACATTAACCATAAACAAAGAAATAACCTAAAATTCTTATGTTCCTTTAAATATTACAAGAAATAAATAATTTCCTGTGTCTAATTACTGCATTGTTCAAGCTACAAGGATGCAAGAGCTAAGGCTAGAGAAGATTAACCCTGAGTCCAGCGTCTAATACATTGACAGGCAGGGTCCTCTATGGCTGTTTCCTCACAATGTTTGTGAATATAATCTACATTTTATTCATGTAGACTAAGGCTATGTTCGCATGGCTCAGTTTGGGGCGCATTTCACCACATTTTTTGAACCATACTGCGCTCTAATACGAGCGAAATGTGGCCCATAATTACGGTAATCCACAGTCTTTATAGAGAACTATGGATTACGCCTCCTCTTCCCGCTCATATAATACGATCGTATTGTACATGCAGGGAGTAATGCACCGCTGGTAATGCATGTCTATGGGGCTGGCGGGCTGCCTGCCCCCCCGCATCGCAAGAGTACGCGCCGGTCAGCGCGACTCCCGAGCACCCGTCGTAACTGCGGGGCGTACTGTACGCCCCCCAAATTAAGCCGTGTGAACATACCCTAATAGTTTTTGTTATTGTAAACCAGATTTATATATGCAGCAAAGTTTGACTTCCTGATTTCCATTGGATATGATACCAAAAGATTCTACCTCTGTATCCATGGGTTTCTCCATTTGAACCTATGTAACTTACCGAGTTCTTCTTCCATGTTATCATTTTAATTGTAACATTCAGCTGGTCTGGATGTAATGAATTGAATACTCCGACAGGTGTCCTGGATGTATCCACATGGGACTCATTTTTTCTCATTACCCAGTTAAAAATATGCAGCGGTGATACCCATTCTCCTTTCTCATTGAAATCCATATCTAAAAGATTTTGGCGAATTGCTTTTTTTACGTAATCTATTAACTTCCAAAGAAAAGCATTGATTGTTATATGATACCAAGCACATCTTGTATGTCTAATTATCCAAACCTTTGTCAGTAATTAGCAAAACAAATGGATAGTCCAGCGTAGAACACTCTCAGAGGTGAAGTAAGGTTCCAAAAATTATTTAATTTATATATATATATATTTATATATAATATATATATATATTATATATATAATATATATATTATATATATATATATAATTTTTGGAACCTTACTGCTGGTGATTTGCTTCTCATCAAGTCCTGCCGTTGTTCATCTCTCCATCTCCATTGACTAGGTGAGTTTACTACCGTTTGTTTTTTGCCCATTTGTCAGTAATTGGGTACAAGATACATACGTAATTATTCTGCCTGAATAAAGACGAAACATAAAAGCCTACACGTCCAGTAATTAAAATGTAAACATTTTTTCCAATATTTTACCCCCAGAAGAAAGTATCAGGTCTAAAAGTTCTATGAACCCCTGCCATTTTGCCGTCTCCTGCGTATTAGGTCAGTAGAAGTTTCTGTGTTATGTCTATCCTGTTATCATCAGTTGTTTGACGTGGTTGTATGGCAACTGCTCAAGATTCTTGCATGCCAGCTGACCAGGCCATGCACCTGAGGTCATTTGATACTTTAGGCCTCTATAAAGCTTAAGGGAATCTGCCAGTCTGGTCTATAGTATACTGCAAGGCTATGTCTAATCCAAATATGTTAAATAATTGTTTCTTGAAATGTATTGCCTAATTTGGTTGTGGCAGGTTGTCGTTTCTTGCCTAAGTTCCATTTGGCCACCATCTAGAGTTTGTAGTCCTTGAAAATATCAGTTTGGTGTTTGTCTGGTTTCTGATGGGCCCTCCTTAGAAAGTTGCTGGATCCTTGAGCTGCTTTCTGTATAATAGTCAGCTGTAGCTTAGAGACATTTTTGATGGACAGCTTTAGGGTCAGTGTTAGAGATAGAAGTTCTGGTGTCAGGGGTAGCCATAGGGCCAGGTCTAGGGAAATTTTTAGGGACAGTTAGTTAGGGTCTTTTATCACTATTACTCTCTTGTTCCTAGATTGAACTTGCATGTGGAATCTCCAAGAACCATGCACCTATCATTATCCACCCTTTGTCTGTTTACCTAATTATAAATTGTTATGACTGTATACAAATTGAACCTACGCTGATTGGTTAATGGTTTTCTTCTCTGATTTTTCACACTTTCTGCTTCATCCAGTGGGGGGTTATTGCTGCGTCATATGGGAAACATCAGAGAATAAATTATTGCTAGAAGAACACAAGCAGGTGGTGGCAGCATTATGGTCTGGGGAATGTTATCCTGGCATTTTCTGGGCCACTCATTCATGTGGAGGTGCTCTCAACCAATTTGAGTATAAATCCATTCTTGCAGATCACGTACACCCATACACACTGAGGCGGATGAGATCTTCCAGCAAGGCAATGCGACATGTCACATAACTAAAAATATTCTGGCCCCCTAGTTCCCCAGAATTGATTCCAATTGAGCATGTGTGGGGGGCCCTGGATGGTGGTTTTTGCTCTGTGGATTCTCAAATAACTGTGGGATGCAGTCAGCATGACTTTAGATACCTGTGACAACCTAACAGGACCTTTCTGAGTCATACCCAGGCTCTCTATCTGCTGCCCATGCTACACTGTTGACTATTAGCTGCTGGTAAGAATAGTGTGAAAACATCAATTTAACAAAAAAAGAACAAAAAACATCTCTACCAATTGTTATTGTCAGGTTGTTTCATATTTACCTTGTATTTATACTGATATATTTTTGCATTATTATGTTTTTTATCTTTTTTAAGAATTAAGTTCATGTTATGGAAAGCTTGTGCCATTATTAAAGACTGCACTGTACACTTGGTAAAGGGGTTGTGTCTTCTGGATGATTGAAATCCTCATCAAACCGCTCTCTCCTGAACAGTAACGGAAAGGTTGGGGTTTGGGTCTTTGGAATAAGAAAAGTTCTTTAATTTATTTTTTTGAAAAGCAACCAAATTTAACCATCCAAATATCTTCCAGCAACATGTCCAAAGGTCGATCAGACAACTGTATACGAAGAAAGTACTCCTGCATTCCTGGTATCTCGTGTGAGGGGACTGCGAATGCCAAACTGCAATTTGCAGCAACATCATTTCCATAGGGAATTATAAGCTCTCTTGAAAGTGACCATGAACTTGGAAAAATAAGAATCTTGTTACTTAGAAAGTGAACTGCCTGATACAAAGTCTTAATGTAAGTCAAACTATAGGAGCCACAAATAATAATCACATCAGTAGAACAAATGTGCAAGTCCAAAGGAATAATATGAAGTGTTCTAAGTGATACCAGAACAGTGAACTCCACACAAATCTGATGAAATGTGAAAAGTCTTCTAAGTTCTTGAAGTTCCCTTTCTCCACTCTCATCATCTGATGTGATGATCCCGACCCAGGTCCACTGGAATCTCTCCAATAAGGCCACCAATGCTTCACGTTGTGTCTTGCCATCGGGGACTGTGCGTAGAAAGTTTGGATAAAGCCTTTTGTCTCCTAAAAGATGATCTCTTGCCCCATAACTGATCTAAATTGGTCCAAAAAATATTGTAAACTTCTTTGGGTCGCAGCTGTTTTTGTCTTTTTGTTTTTTGGTTTTTTTTGTCTCTTCTTCCAAGAGCATTAACTTTTTGTATTTACGTCTATGTAACCATACGAGTGCTTGTTTTTGTGGGACAAGATGTACTTTTCTTAACCATTGAACATAACATATAGAGCGACATGCATGAAATGTCATGCGTATAATAGGGGCATAGAATGCGCCTGATTTATGAACCTGCTCAACTGCAGGTCATAAATCAGGCACTAGGGTGACATTTCTGGCTCAGGTAAACCACTTTGAAAGTGCTCTACCTGATCCAGCTGTAATGTGCCTAGAAATGCAGTAGCAAAGCTATAAATCTGTAATTCTAGTGCGATCCGGTTCCCGCATGCCCACCAAAATCAAGCCATGGGCATTTGTAATGCACCCAGTAATGGCGTGTGGGAGATTTAAACATGTATGAACGAGACTGCGCCTGATATCGGGCTGAAAAGTCACCAGATATCTGGCGCAGCCCCATTCATACATGTCGCCCATAATGTACTGGGAAATTCAAAAGAAATTCTATGTGTGGGGTGAAACATGAAAAAAAACTTAACTGCCACATTTTTGCGGGCGATCCATTTTTATGGAGTTCACTCTTCGGTATAAAGGATGTATTCTGAATTATGCCGGACGATATTATTTGGTGATAACAAATTTGTAGAGTTTTTGTTATGTTAATTTTTTATTTCATTGTTCTATGAAGCTGAACAGTCCAATCTAGTAAATAATAGCATCATTTATCTCTTTAGGTGAGCACAGTAGAAGAAAGAAAATCCCAACAGCAATATTGGATTTTTTGGTTTATTTGTGTTACCAAAAACTGGAATAAAAAGTGACCAGAGCATGCATCGCAAAATTGTGGCACTAAAAATGACACTATATCCTGCAAAAAAAGAGCCTTCACTTAGAATCATATATAGAAAAACAAAAAAGTTGCTATTGAATAAGTGATCTGATCAGGACATCTTTCCTAAAAAAATCAGAATCAGGTCATTTTAATTTTGCAAAAACCTGTATAAAAAGGTGTCATTTTTAAACCATTCCTAGAGCAGGAATAAATATTGAATGCCAACTACACTCACCGGCCACTTTATTAGGTACACCTGTCCAACTGCTCGTTAACACTTAATTTCTAATCAGCCAATCACATGGCGGCAACTCAGTGCATTTAGGCATGTAGACATGGTCAAGACAATCTCCTGCAGTTAAAAACCGAGCTTTCAGTATGGGAAGAAAGGTGATTTGAGTGCCTTTGAACGTGGCATGGTTGTTGGTGCCAGAAGGGCTGGTCTGAGTATTTCCGAAACTGCTGATCTCAGGGGATTTTCACGCACAACCATCTCTAGGGTTTACAGAGAATGGTCCGAAAAAGAAAAAACATCCATTGAGCGGCAGTCCTGTGGGCGGAAATGCCTTGTTGATGCCAGAGGTCAAAGGAGAATGGGCAGATTGGTTCGAGCTGATAGAAAGGCAACAGTGATCAAATGCCACCCGTTACAACCAAGGTGGGGCAGAAGAGCATCTCTAAAACGCACAGAAACCGGCGACACTTTTAGGCAGATGGGTACAGCAGCAGAAGACCACACGGGTCCACTCTTTCAGCAAGAAAGGAAAACTGAGCTCCAATTTGCCAAGCTCATCGAAAAAAAAAAATAAAAAAGTAGAAGATTGGAAAACGTTGCCTGGTCTGATGAGTCTCGATTTCTGCTGCGACATTCGATGGTAGGGTCAGAATTTGGCGTCAACAACATGAAAGCAAGATCCATCCTGCCTTGTATCAAGGTTGAGGCTGGTGGTGGGGGGTGTCATGGTGGGGGGGAATATTTTCTTGGCACCTTTTGGCCCCTTTTGGGACCAATTGAGACATCGTTGCAACACCTTGTGGAATCTATGCCACGAAGAATTGAGGCAGTTCTGAAGGCAAAAGGGGGTCCAACCCGTTACTAGCATGGTGTACCTAATAAAGTGGCCGGTGAGTGTATCTCGCCTTTAATCTCCATGTTTCAAGGCTCAGTAAGTGGGATGAATGGTAGAGGAACACTGCAACGAGCATCCGCACACTCGTGTCCCCTCTTCTGAAACACTGCTGAGGACAAGTGGCACCGCAACCCGCATGTCGGGCTGCTGGCACTCTCGTTCCTTGGCTCAGTATTCACCTCTCCCAGCTCTCTAGGGCACATATGTAACGGCTCTGTAAAATTTAAAGGGCCCGGGACCCAAAAATTGGGTAATTACTGGCCATTTGCCCCTATATTAACTTTGCATTTCCCAGCCTCCCAAACATTTTTTTTAAAATCCCTTTTTCCCTATTAAAAAAAGCATTTCCGAGTGTTTTTTTAAATTACCATTTCCGTGTCCCAGAAATTCCTTGCCCTGCCCCTTTGGAATTTTGTTTATTTCCTCCCTACCCTAAATTTTTCCCTGTCTTTTCCCCCGTCTATAAACCCTTCTCATTTTTTTTTTGTACTGCTTTTTAAATCTCGACCAAAAACCCCAAGCCCCGAAACCGGAAAAAAACCCTGGGGTTTTTAAATCTGCTGCAGAAAGGGCCCCCCAAAATTTGCGGAAAAGGTCTTGGTTGAAAAACCGGGGGGGCACCCTTAAATCTGCTCCCGGGTGAAACTTACTCCACTGTTGCGGTGGTCATTTAAAATCCACTACCTGGGGCCCTTAAAACAAAACCCTTCCAAAAAAACCCAGGGCTTTTTTTCCCCCATAAACCCTTTTTTGAATATTTTTTATTAAATTTTGGGTTTTAATTTTTTAAGGGGATAATAAATTGGCTATAAGTCTCTTAACATTTTTTGGGGGTTCTAATGAGGGCCCTTTTTTCCCCCTTTTGAGCTACATCTAAATCCTTTCATACCCATCGGAAAATTTCGGTTGCACTGATAAAAAAAATTTACCCAAAAACAGTTTGCCCTTTTTGGTTTGGGTAATTTGGCCTTGGCTTTTTCTCCTGGGTTTAACCTTTCAAGGTTTTAGTGAGTGGGATGGGATTTTGAAAAATGCCTTACTTTTCCAATAGATGGGCCGGGGGTTTAATTCATTTCCATTGAGCTTATATTTTAATTTTCCCAAATTTTTAGGGGAAGGGGGACATGGCTTGAAAATTCTCTATACTTTTTATAGTGCATTTTTCCTGGTTGAGGAACATTGCCCGGTTTGATTTTTTGGAATTTCGGTTTTGGGGGGAAAACCCCCCAAAACGCTGTATGCGATGAAAAAAAAACTGGCCTGGGTTTGAACCCCTTTTAATATTTTTTAAAATTTTTAAAATTTGATTTTGGGAAATGTGATTGGGAAAAACTATACCCAAAATTAAGGGCGCTGGAAATTACAGCTTTTTTTTCCAAATAAACAGAAAATTTTTTTTAAAAAAAGTTTAAAAAAAAAGTTTTTCTTTGGTTCTTTAAATTGATAATGCAGTTGAATTGCCCACCCCAATATATCATATAAAGTTCCCTGTTTTTAAAAAGGAAAATAAACATGTAAAAAGTTTCTTATTAATGATGAAGCCTTTTACGTTTCAGATTTTTTCCCTTTTTGGGGTTTTTTAAAGGGCCATTTTTCCCCTTTAAATCTGGCATCTATGTGGAAATTGGCTTCTTGTTTGGCATTTAATTTTATGGGAACACTAGAACCGGGGCAAAAAAGCGCAAAAAATGAGAAAGAAGGTTCTTTTTAAAGGGGTTTTAAGTGAACTTTCACTGTGCAAAAAACCTGGGTTTGGTTTCCAGGAAAAACGGGGGGTTTTTTTCTCGCTCAGCTGACCATCTCAAAGATGCCCCGGACATTTTTTGTGGTTTTGGAGGTCTAGGGATGGGGAGCTGTTGGGGGCCACGGGGAACTTAGAGTTGGATAAAGGAGGTTTCTTAAAAGAAAATAAAATTTGTGCATTTTGCCCACTGCTTGGGTAAAATTTTTCCATCTGTTATTTTTGGGGCCTGAGAAAGGGAGAAAGGGGAAAGGTGGGGAGGGGGTTTATGGGTGGTTTAAAATTTTTTTAAAGCATATACTGCACTACCCCAACTGGGGTTTCAGGGAAAGCCCTTTTGGGAATTGTAAAAAATTAAGGGAACTGGTAATTTGAGTTTTTTAAACCCAAAAAAAGGGAAAAACCTTTTAAACCAAGTTGTAATGGTTCTCCTATTTGAAAGTTTTTCCCCTTCCGGGAAAAATTTTTCAATGGGAAAGAACCATTAAAAATTTGGTAAAGATTTGTCCTTTTTTTGGACAAAATGCTCAATTTCCCCAAAAGTTCTTTAAATTTTCTTACATTAAAAGTCTTTTTCCCATTTGGTGGAGAAAATTTTAAAAAAAGAGGAAGGGAAAGGTTGTGTTAGGGGAAAATTTTTCCACTTATTCCAGTAAAATTTGAGACTGGAGTGTCCACTGGGGACAATCCCCAAAAAGCCTTTGTGATGGAGTAGGGGGAAAAGGGGAAAAAAGGCCTATTTTAATGGACATAGGGGGAAAAGGGGACAATTTTTCAAAAAGGAGAATCATTACAAAAAAGGGTTTTTGAGGGGGTCCCTTTTTTAGATCAAGTGTTCTTTGGCCCAAATTTCCCCTTCCCTTATTTTGAGCAATGAAAAAGGGAAAGGGAACTCTGGTGGGAAAATTTTGGGTTTAAAATTTTGCACTTTTTCTGTCAAGACCCAAAACTGAACTGCTACTGGGACAATGAGGGAAATCCTATCTGATGAAGGTAGGAGGAGAGGACTATCTTTAAAAAAAGCTTCCCAAAATTACAACAGGGGTTGTTTTTAGCAAAATGGTGAGATATAGAGAGGGACAAATAAAGGACAAAAGGTTTAAAAGATATAATGAAAAAAGTTGGATTAAAGTCAAATAGGGAAAAAAGGCAATGCCCCAAGTGTTATTGTTTTCCTTTTTTTTTTGGGGCATAAATTTCCTTTTTGGGGGTTGTTTTTAATGTTCTAATTTTAAATTTTTAACATGGAAGCTTTGTGTGTGGAAACCCTTTGGATTTGGGTATTTACAAATGCTGGTGGTTTCCTTGTTGGTAACTACCTTATACCCAATAGTTTAAATTTATAAAAATTAAATGAAACACCATTTTAAAGGAAAAAACGGGAGGGGTTTGCTCGGGTTTTTAAAAGGGTCGAAAGGGCCCCAATTTTATATAGAAAAAAGAGGTAAAACCTCCCCTTTCCCAAAATTTATGAAGGGGGGTGTTACATTTATTTACAACTTTTAAAAGAAAATTTTGGGCCTCCAAAAAAGTGGAAAGAAATTTTGGAAATTCCGTTTAAAGGGCACGGGAATTCAAAAATAGGAAAAACATGGGGAAAAATTTAGTGAAGTTTCGGCCAAAAGGCCTTTCTCAAAAAACCCCAATCTAGGAAAAAATTTAAGACCCATAAAGTATGAAAAAAATTCCTGGCAGGGAAAAAAAAGGGGGGGGGAAAATTTAAGGGAGGGGGAAGGGAAAATAAAATGGGAAAGAGGTGAAAGGGGGTTTAAAAAAAAGGGGTGGGGAAAAAAAGAGGTAAAAGTATGTTTTTGAGGAAAGAAAATAAAAAGAAAAAAAAAAGGAAAGGGGGGAAAAAGGGGGAAAAAAAAAAGGGGAAAGGGAAAAGAAAGATATAAAAGGGAAAGCAGAGTAATATAAGGGTAAAAAATATAGAGTATACCTGTGGTAAGTAAAAGTAAAGTGGTAGGTAGCAGCAGCAGCAAGCAGAGGATATGTTTTTAATTTTGGGCGGCTAAAAAAGGGAAAAAAAAAGCGCCCTTGGGTGGGGTGCCAAAACAAAAAGGGAAATAGGGGGAAGGTAAATTAATGAGGGAAAAGGGTTACCTTTGGAAAAGAGGGAAAATCTTTTATCAAAACGGCGAGGGCTAAGGGGATAAATAGGTGGAAAAACCAGGGTTTATGGGGTATCGGGGCCCGAGGGGAAGCGACGCAGGAAAAAAAATTTATATCCCTTAAACCCAAAGCGGGAGAGATCCGGGGGCGCGTCCCGGTAAACAAGGATTTGGCACAGTGAAGAGAAACCCCGGGGACCCCTTGGGAAGGGCGTCCCGCGGGAAACCCCCAAATTTCCGCGAAATGCGCAGAGAGGACAAGGAGGCCAAAGAGGGCAAGGGCAAAAAAATTTTTGAGATTTGGGGCCCAGGGCGTGGAAATTTCGCGCATGGGGCAGATGGGCGAATGGTATGGGAGGATGTAGTAGTAAGAATGTAACAATATAAAGAATCATGTGGAGTATATTACAGAAGGAAAAAAGGTGATAAAAAGGTAGGAGAAAAGAAATAAGGTGATGGGGATTGAAAGGTAGAATCAGGGGAATGAAAAGGCAAGGTAGTCATAACAGGGGATGTAAATAGAGGAAAGAGGTGGAAAAGAAGTAAAGAGTACTATGTGGATAAGAATTGAAAGAGGAATAAACATGAGAAAAAAAGAGAGGAATAGAAGTAAAGAGAAGCAGTTAATGGCAAGAAGAGAAAAAGGGAAAGAGAAACGGAAAAGGAAACAGAAAAAAGAGAAAAAGAAGAGGGGGAGAAGGAGAACCGGAGGGGTCATAAATCAAACCCGGATGGGAGAGTCCAGTTGAAAAAATAGACTACCTAATCTGGAAGGAAGAAAAAAAGAAGAAAGACCAGTGTAAATAAAATATACGTAAAGTATGGGATAGTTAAAAAAAAACAATAAATGTTTAAAAACAAGAGAACCCAAAAATAGAGAAAATGAGACTAAACCCAAACAGGGAAAATTTCTCTTTTAGGGCAAAAAAAAAAATTAGTAGGGTTTTATTTCGTAAAACACGATTGAGTTCCAAATGGGTTTCCAAAGGGGGGAAATTTAAAAAATTTGTATCCAAAAAAAGGGTTTTCTGCCAAAATAGTTTTACCCAAGCCCCATTTTCCCCCCCTTCCCAGGGGTGGGAAAATGGTTTTAAGGGCCTGAAAGTAAATTGGGGCTGGAGAATGGTTGCAAATTTTTTGAAATGGGCTGGTATTTGGGGTAGTAGTTAAAGACAGCCCAATTTTAAAATTTATGCTTGGAGTTTCCCATTTTTTTGGGTTGTGAGGTTTTTCCCCCAAAAACCCCGGCCGCAGGACATTTAAAAAAAATTAAAAAAACAAATTTGATTTTAATTTAAAAATAAACCCTTTATGGGGGGACTTTTTTTGGGGAGAGGGGGGGGGGGTAAAAAATTTTCCTTTGATTAAAAGGAGCATTGGGGCAAGAAAAGGCAAGGGGAAAGTCCCTTTAGTTTGGTTTTTGAGAAATTTTGCTTGTATTCTTTTGTGGTCCAAAATCGCTTTTTTAAAAAACGGTGCGGGATTCCCTTTTCCAATTTTAAAAAAACTGGGGGGTTTTAAAAATTTTGGGAAAAGGAAGGGGGTAATTGGGGGGAGAGGATAGACCAATGTTTTTTCGAATAATGTTAAAAACTTTTTGGGGAAAGGGGTGGTATTTTTGGATTATAAGGGGTCCCAGGGGATTTTTTGGGGAAGAAGAAAATTGTTTTAGGGTTGGAAAGAAATTTTTTGGGGGAATAAAGTAGGGCCGAGGGGGAACCTTGGGTCCCTAAACCCTTGGGCCATATTTTGAGGGGAGTCCCGGGGAGTAAAAATGCCCGGTTTTAAATTTGGTAAACTTTAGATCGTGGTAAAAGAATTTTTTCCCTTTGGGGTTGGGTGGGGTGGTGGGTAAAATGAAAAAGGCTGGGTTTTTTTCTGTGGGGGTTTTGGGGTAGGGGTCTGAGGAGGGTTGCCCCGCAGAATCCAAAAAGGTTTTTTAGTGTCCAAAAAAAAAGATTGAGTCAGGGGGTTGGGAATATTTTAAATTTTAGTTAAAAAAGATGGAATTTATTTTAAGCAAAGGAAAGGGTAAAAGTGATTGAGTGG
>JAODAL010043221.1:0-34058 GCA_025379985.1 Phyllomedusa bahiana | reverse complement strand
TTTTTTTAAATTTTATATACACATGGGACAATTTCGGCAGTATTATCATTTGATTTCGGCCATGTATAGTTTTATTTCAGATTGCATTAGAAAACCCATAGGAGTGTGGCTCGCTCTCCCATTGGTCCAAATAACCACGCCTCTTTTAACTTAGCCAATCACAAACAGAGCTCGCTCTGCATTTCTTTTCCCCATAGAACTCTATGAAAAGGGTAGCTCGCGCTCTGATTGGCTAAGCTGGACGAGCCCCCGCCGCTTCAACCAATCAGCTCTTTTCTGCCTTTTTACTGTATATTGAACTGTCCCGCCTTTGAATATGATTGGTCAATATTTCTCCATAGGTTAGAATGGGTCCCTGTCGCTCCTATTCTGATTGGTCAAATCTCCTCCATAGGTTAGAATGGGCCACTGTCGCTCCCGTTCTGATTGGCTGGTTTATGTCGACCAATCAGAAGAGCTTAAGCGATTTGAATTACTGTATTTCCCGGCAATTCTCTATATTGCAATTCCCTATGTTGCGCCGGTCTCGGCGACAAACGCGTTGTTAGGGATTTAACTGATTTATTTTTAGAGAATGTTTCAGCTCTGTATCTGATAATGTTTTACACTTAATAAAAATGATTTTTTTTATTCATACTTCATGCCGCACGGCGCTGAGCGCCGAGATTGCATTGCGCCCATCTCTCCATAGACTACAATGGGAGAAGTAGCTCGCGCTCTGATTGGACGAGATAGCCAAGCCCCCGCTAGCTCAACCAATCAGCTCTTTTCTGCATTTTTACTGTCTATTGAACAGTCCCGCCTTTGATTTTGATTGGTCAAAACTTCTCCATAGGATATAATGGGTCTTTGTCGCTCCTATTCTGATTGGTCAATTCTCCTCCATAGGATATAAGGGGTTCTTTGTCGCTCCTATTCTGATTGGCTGGTTTTATGCCGACCAATCAGAATAGCGTACCGATTTTGAATTACTGTATTTCCCGGCGATTCTCTCTATTGCAATTCCCTATGTAGCGCCGGTCTCGGCGACAAACGCGTTGTTCGGGATTTGATTGATTTATGTTTATAGAAGGTTTCAGCTCTTTTTCAGAGAATATTTTACAACTAATAAAAAATTTTTTTTTATTCATACTCCGTGCCGCACAGCGCTGAGAGCTGAGATTGCATTGCGCCCATCTCTCCAGAGACTACAATGGGACAAGTAGCGCGTGCTCTGATTGGCTGGGATAGCCAACCCACCGCTAGTTCAACCAATCAGCTCTTTTCTGCATTGTTGCTGTATTTTGAACTGTCCCGCCTTTGATTTTAATTGGTTCAAACTTCTCCATAGACTATAATGGGTCCCTGTCGCTCCTATTCTGATTGGTTGGGATAGCCAAGCCCCCACTAGCTCAACCAATCAGCTCTTTTCTGCATTTTTACTGTATTTTGAACTGTCCTGCCTTTGATTCTGATTGGTCAATAGTTCTCCATAGGATATAATGGTTCACTGTCGCTCCTATTCTGATTGGCCGGTTTCTGCCGACCAATGAGAATAGCTTTCAGAATTTGTATTACGGTATTTCCCGGCAATTTCCAATATCCTATTTCTTGAATTAGTATATTGGAAAGTGATTTTGTTTTATGTATTTTTTATTTTTGAAGTTTAAGCTCTTTTCTGATAATATTTTCCGCCTTTATAAAGGCGATTTTTTGATTCATACTCCGCACCGACATGTGGAATGATTTCTCACTGTTCTCCAGCCTGTCTCGCATCGGAACAGATTTCGGCGAGGTCCCGCACGGCGCCTCAGTCCCCGCACTGCGCCCCACACACTGGCAGGGCGCGGCGGACTTTTCACCGCAAGGATGATCGTACTACCTCGGGCAGCGAATCTTAGACGCAGCGCCGCACTGCGCCTAAGTCCCGCACTGTACCTCAAACACTGGCGAGGCGCGGCGGACAATACATAGTATGTATGAGCGCGCCCCGGCCCCGACATAAATCAAAAACTGGTGGAAAGGTGCGCCCCGACGTGGCGAGCTTCATACATGTCGCCCTTAGTGTTCCCTACATTTTGAAAACTAAGAACAGAATGCCCTAAACATGATTTTTTTCACAAATTTGGTCAAAGCAATGTCGACCCGAACAGGGACAGATTCAAACATCATGGATAACCTACTATAGTAGGTTCAGTCTAGCAAACCTAACATCATGGATAAAAGAATTAGAACTGAACATTTACTTTATTTGCAAAGATTCTCCGTGCACAACTGAACGAAAAAATTCCTACATCTGTGGTCAGGGCTACAATTACAGATCGCTGCAGCGCAGTCTTGCGAAGATGCCATCCACCAGTGAATGGAAGACCAAGACCATGACCTCCATCATTGCAATTTATGGTTTGTTGGCCTATTCGGATGGACAGAAAGATGTGACCCAGAGGTGACAATATTTTGTCAAGATGGCAACTGTTCGCAGTTGACCGTGCCCACCACATTCCCACAAAGCCACTTACCCTTGTAGGGGCACTGCCATGCACTTTTCTGATTAACTTCCTGGATCCTTTTTTATGCAACAGCTAGATTGTGACCACATTGATTTTTGCCATATAGTTACATAGTTACATAGTTAGTACGGTTGTAAAAAGACACGTGTCCATCAGGTTCAACCAATGGTGGGGAGAATGTGGGTGAAGGGAGAGAGACCAGGATTGTAAGCCCCCCCCCACTCCCCCACTGGTGAATGCCCTGAAACCCACAAGGCAAGAACCAATCTGCTCCAGTGGAAACCCTATCTCTGACCCCAGAGCCGCCACCAGCCAGGATCCAGAATTTTACATAGCTACGTACACATTAATATTCTTTAGTTTCAGGTAGTTATCTAAGCATTTCTTGAAAGTCCCAACTGTTCCTGCTGTGACCAGCTCCTCAGGCGGCTATTCCACAGAATCACAGTTCTTACAGTGAAGAACGCTTTTCTCCTCTGGAGCTTGAATCCTTTTTTCTCTAGTTGAAGGGAATTTCCCCTTGTCTTTTGAGAGGGCTTTACATGAAATAATTTTTCCCCTTTTTGTAGGGACCATTTATATAAATTAATCATGTCCCCCCGAAGCCGTCTTTTCTCAAGACTAAATAAGTTAAATTCTACCAACCTCTCATCATAACTAAGATGCTCCATTCCCTTTATAAGTTTGGTTGCTCGTCTTTGCACTCTCTCTAGCTCCATTACATCTTTTCTATAAACTGGAGCCTGTTACGGATGCCCCCGCAACCCCCGTATCGGGTCACGGGCGCATCCGCACCCCGGCAGCATCTTCCGCTGCGGGCGACGCCGCAGCCCTGTCCCCGGACCTACTTAGACTCCGCTCCCTGGCGGGGCTTACGCCATCTCTTGCGGTGGTCCAGAGGATGCACTTCCAGAGACCGTTACAGTTCGATTCGGGCATGGATCCCGCCAAGGTGCCTCTACCAAATGCCTCTGACATCACCACCATCATGGCCCAGCAATCTAAGCAGATCACGCAGCAAGCACAGCAGCTTAACCAGCTGTCTGATGCAGCATAGTGGCAGCCGTTCCGGGGATTTCTGGCGGTCCTAAACTCCGCTTGTCCATGCCGTTGAAGTTTGATGGGGACCTTAAGGCCTGCAGGGGCTTCATCACCCAATGCCCCCCTCCACGTGGAACTTATGACTGGTCAGTTCCCATCTGAAAGGTCCAAGGTGGCCTTCGTGGTCAGTCTCCTCTCCGGGAAAGCCCTGGCCTGGGCGACTCCCCTCTGGGTCCAGGGTGATCCGGTCACAGCTGATCTTGCGACATTCCTGCAGGAGTTCCGCAGTGTCTTCGAGGAGCCTGCCCATGCCTCGTCTGCCAAAACCGCCCTGTTGAACTTGCAGCAAGGGAACTCTTCTGTAGAAGACTACGCCGTGCAATTCCGCACAATAGCATCGGAGTTGGCTTGGAATGATGCCGCATTGTGCGCCACGTTCAAGAAAGGGCTCTCAAGCCAGATCAAGGATGCCCTCTCCACCAGGGACTCTCCGTCTTCGCTAAGTGAGCTCATCCTTCTGGCAACTCGTATAGACATCCGTTTCTCGGAGAGACGGGAGGAGCTTCGTCAAGAGCACGAACAGGGCCGAGCACGTCGTCTACCCCGTCTTGCGCCGGTGTTTCTTCGGCCTCCACTGCCTTCTACACAACCTGATAAGGATGAGACCATGCAAGTGGACAGAGCCCACCTGACGCCGCAAGAACTTACGCGACGACGTGAGGGGAACTTGCGTCTCTACTGCGGCAGCCCTAAACATCTCCTCAGGGGCTGTCCACTCCGTCCGCAATGTCCGGGAAACGCTCGCACCTAGACTTCGTGGGAGAGGCGTCCCTAGGTGTGAAAAATCCCTCTCCATGGCTCATGATGCCAGTTATGGTCACAACGAATGCCGGAATCTCGTTTCAAGCAGCTGCCTTCCTGGATTCTGGATCTGCTGGGAACTTTATGGACGCGACTTTGGTGGCCAAGTATTGTCTCTCGGTGGTTCCCCCCTAGACCAACCCTTGGCCATCTCGTCCCCCAGTGGTGAACTTTTGAGCGACTCAAAACCTCATTTCGGCCCTAAACAGTGGCCTTCAAGTAGGGGTTTTCCCATAAGGAGAGGATCGCATTCTTCATTTTTACCCCCGTTCTTCCTGGGCTTTTTCCCCCGGGGCTTCCAGGGCTCCCAAGCACACGCCCCAAATGCTCACGGGAAAGAGGGGCAAAAATTTTGCTTTTTGGGGTCAAGACTCCAAGACTCGTTTGTCTATCAGCACTTCCCCCGGTGCCCCCCCTTTCCCCCAAAAGTCTCCTCTCAAGCCTTTTTCCAGGCTTCCCTGCTACCATCCCAAGATTTCCCAGGGGACCCCTTCCACCTCTTCGCCCCCTACGACTGCCCGATAGCCCCTCCCTTTAACCCAGGACCAGCCCCCCCTCGGGGAAAGGGTTTTTACCCGCCCCTCCTTACCAGCCCACTGGCTATGTAAACCTATTTTAAAAAGAAAATACAGAAAGACTTCATCCGCAAGTCTTTTTTTCCTCCCTTGGGGGTTTTTGCCGGTTTTTTTCTTTGTGGGGGAAAAAGGGGATGGATCCCTGGGGCCCGGGTGGCATGGGACTACCCCCCTTCCCCCAAACCAAAAATCACCTTTAAAAACCCCCGGGTTTACCAAAGGGGCCAAAATAAATTCACCGAGCTTTTTTGCCCGTCTCGGGGGAGCGAAATTTTTTTTTCCCAAAGGGTTAGACTTGGGGGAAGGCTTATAACTTCATTTGGATCCACAAAGGTGACAAATTTGGAAAAAGAGGGGCCTTAAATTTACTCGGGATGGGAAACTTTGGATTTGGTGGTGCCCTTGGGGCCTATTTTGACGCCCCGGGGGTTTTTCAGGGGGGGGTTTTTTTAATTACATTTTCCGGGATCCCCTGTACCCTGTGGGGGTGTTTTCCCTAGTTTTTTTTTCCCGGGTTTTTTCTCGCCCAATTGGGGGTTCCATTTTTCCCGCATGGAAAACCAAGTCCCAAAAAATTCCCCTGCAGGAAAAACATCTCTATGCCAATTTGGAAAAATTCCCCAATTCCTGAAACCACCCTTTCCCGTTTCTTGGGGATATTTTTATCTAGACAAGGGTCTGATGAGGGAAACCCCACAAAATTGTCCGCCGATCTGAAAGGGCCCAAAACGCCCTGTCCCCTCCGGGCCATAAAATTTTTTTTGGGGGATTCGTCAAAAATTACGGGCCAATTAAACCCCAAATTTTTTTCAACTTTTTGGTGGCACCCGATTGTGGCTTCCCCAAAAAGCAAAAGCAACCCAAAAGGAAGGGGGCCCCCAGCTGCTGAAAGAAGCCTTCTCCAATTTGGGAAAAGCCTTCGCCTTTTGGGAAACTGTGTTGGTTCCCCGGCCCATTTTTGAAAATTTCCCTTTCTTTTTAAAGTCCGATGCCTCCTTTTGGGGGGAGGGGGGAGGTCCTAAAACCCAAAAAGGGCCCAAGGGCAAGACCCGTACCTGGGGGGTTTCCCTTTTTCTAAGAAAATTTTAAACCCGCCGAAAGGAATTTAAACCCATGGGGATCATAAACCCGGGCGGGCCATCAAGCTTGCCTTTGAAATTTTGGCGAAAATCCTGGGGGGGGGCCTCGGCCCCCGGGAAAATTTATTTTTGCTAACCAAAAAAAACCTTTTTTTTACCTTCAACCCCCCCCAAGCCTAAAGTCCACTCAAGCCAGGGGGGTCTTTGTTCTTTCCGGTTTTAAAATTTTGTCATACATTTCCCGGGGAGTCTGAAAAAAAATTTAAAGGCCAAATCCCCTTTCTGGGTGCTTCTTGAATGAATAGGTAAAGACCCAATTTCCCCGGGCACATTGTCCCCCCAGAATGTTGATATCTGCAGCTCCCAAAAACCCTCCTTTCTTTACTGGCCCGGGCAAGGGACGTTTTTTCCTTCCTGTGCCCCGGGCTAAGGATTTGAAAGGGGGCCAAATTGCTCGTGTTTTGCGGACATCCGGGGTGCAAAAGTTTGTTTTTTGGGACCCTCTGGTTTCCCTACGGGTTTGTTTTGTGGAAAAATTTTAAACTTTTGAAAACCCGGCTTTTGGAACTGTACCAATTAATTTAATGAGAAACCGGGGAAAAAAACTTCAAAAGGGGGTTTGAATGGGGAAAAATTAATTTTTTGCGCCATGTTTGCTTTTTTTTTTTTTTTTCCTTGGAAATTGATTCCCTGTTTTTAAATGATGTTTTAATATTTTTCCCTGCAAGTTTATACAAATTTTGGGGCCAATACCAAATTTTTGGGGGGGTTTTCCTTTATGTATTATACGTAAAAAAAATATCCTTTAAAAATTTTAAAAAATTTGCGTATTGCCCCCAATTTTTCTTTTGCCCAAACCCAAACTTTTTTTTTTTCTTCCCACCTGGGGGAAAATTTTGGAGTAGGGGGCAGTTTTGTGGGCTGAAGTGTAGTTTTTATTGGTGCCATTTTGGGACAGAGGCAATTTTTTCATCACTTTTTATTCCTATTTTTAGGGGCCATAAAATGACCCAATAAACTAAATTTTGGTGTTTGGATTTTTTTTTTTTCCCTTTCCCCGGTTTTTCACCGTACGGATAAAAAGATGTTTATTTTAAAAAATTGCACTTTTTTTGGACGTGGAAATACTTTATGTGTAACATTTTTTTTTTTAAATTTTTAAAAAGTAAAATGGGGAAAAGGTGGGATGATTTTAACTTTTTTTTTAAAAATTTTTTAGCTTTAAACTTTTTTACCAAACATTTCCCCCGGGGAAAAAACTGCAAGTGTTCTGATCTGAGTGGGGAAAAGGGGGCACGACAAAAATTTCCATTCATTTAGAAAGCCCCCCCCGCGGGCCGCCCCCCCCCATCGCCCCTTGGGATTTGCCTTTTAAAAGGTTTTAAAAAGGGAACCTTACATAAAAATTAAAAGCCCCCCCTTTGGTGGGGGAACCCGGGACAAAGAAAGTGTCGACCTTTTCCCGTTTAAAAAGGGTGTGTTTCCCTTATTTTTTTTAAAATTTTTTGGGTTTTTAGAGGCTTTACCCCTCAAATCTTTGCCCGAGGAAAAGGTGGGTTAGCCCGTTTCCCACCAAAGGCCCCAGCACCGCGCACCTGAAAAAATTTTCCCTGTTTCTACCTATTCCAAAGTAATAGGTTTTGTCAGTTGAGGGGGCGCGGCTAGCCCAGGTGGGTGGGTTTGAAAAAAAACTGACTCTTTAAAGGGAATCTTCGAATGACTCCTCTGGCTTAAAATTCAGATTCGGGGAGAAAATGCTCTAAAATACAGATCTTACAGTTAAAGGGCCCAACACACAGGAAAACGCAGGTCTGACACTAGCTTTTTCTCCCCTCAGCAAGGGAGGATAAATTATGTGACGGGTTTCCTTTTAAAACAGCGGGGAAAAACGAGCCGTTCCCAAATACGGATGGGCCTCCCTTAGGGGCCCCCCATGTATAAAAAACTGTCTAGGTCAAAAATTCCCCTTTTTGCCAAGCAACTAATCGAGCCCATAGAAACCAAACAGAGCCCTTAGTAACCAATCAGAGTCATAAAAAACCAATCAGAGCCAAGCGACCAATCAGAGCTCATAGCAACCAATCAGAGCTCCCCTTTTATTTCATATAGTGCTCTGAAAAAAATTACTATGGGCTCTGGTCGCTATGAGCGCTGATTGGTTGCTATGAGCTCTGAGTGGTGTCTATGGGCTCTGATTAGTTGCTATGAGCTCTGATTGGTTGCTATGAGCCCTGATTGGTTGCTATGGGCTCTGATTGGTTGCTAGAGCTCTGATTGGTTACTTGGGAAAAACAAAGTGAATTTTAGACCAAAACTTGGCAATTTTGAGATGGAAAAGCAGGGAATTTGAAGTGGCGGGCGGCGGGCCGCCCCACGGGAAAAAAAATTGCATGGCCACCCCATCTTGTTGGCGAGCCACCCCCCTTTGAAAAACCCACACCCACTCCCCCTAACTGATAACTGCCGGGAAAGAAAACCGGGTTGTTGCCCCCATAGCCGGGTAGTCCCCCTTTTTCCCCAGGTAGTGCCTATTATACCCGGTATACCCCCCTATAGTCGGTAGATGCCCTAACAGCCGGGTAATCCCCCCCTTGTAGCCGGTAGTGCCCAAAAGGGAAACCAGTCCCCCTTGACCCAGGTTGCCATTGTACCAGGCGGGTCCCCCATTAGTCGACAGTGCCCCAAAGGCCAGGTAGTCCCCACTTGTTGCCGGTATTGCCCCATTACCCAGGTAGTGCCCCCTTGTAGCCAGGTATTGCCCCCATTGCCAGGTAGTCCCCATTACCAGACAGTTTCCCCTTGAGCCAGGTAGAGGCCCCCATTAGCAAAAAAGTCCCCCCCCCTTTAAGCAATAAAAAAAAATAATAAAAATAAAAAATTTTAATTTTAAAATTTTACTTCCCTCCCCGGGGCTCCCTCCCACCCCCCCCGCGGGGGTTTCCAGGGCCCCCCGACTAAGTATTTTAGAGCAGGGGTGTGAGTGCAGCTGGTGTCCACCCCCCTGCGACATGCCTGTAACACGCACACGGCCGCTGTACTACAGGGGGGAAGGGAGGAGGGAAACGATCCCTCCTGCCTCCTCCCTGCATGTGAGACTCGCTGGGGGGTGAGGGGCCAAACGGCCGCTTCACCCCCCCTATAGGAAGGGCCCCCCGACGGCGCCGAGGGGCATGCGCACCCCGGCGCAGGGTCTTTTTAAAGAAGCCCTGCTGCCTTTTGGCGCCGGGAGGTTCGCCGACTCTGCCTGGGTGGTGGGGGGAGACCCCTATTAGCGGGAGCCCCCTTTCCAAAAAGCGGGAGATTGGCTGATGTTTTAACCAACAGTTTTATCAGGGGCCCCTTTGGTGTTATTCAGACCCCAATTTCATGGGGGGGAAAAAATTTTCCCGCTATAACCCGCTGATTAAAACCCCCCTTCTTGGTTTTTGCACTCCACCCCTTGCCCAGGGTTTCTTAATCGATCAGGAAAAACTGGGAAACTTCTCTTCCTGCAATGTGGAGGTCTGAACATTGACAATGCACTTTAGGAAATGAAAGCTGAGTTCTGATTGGTTGCTATGGGCTCTGATTGGTTGCTGTGGGCTCTGCTTATTTGCTGTGGACCCTAATTAGTCACTATGGGCTCTGATTGGTTAATGTGGACTCTGATTGGTTCCCCATGGGCTTGATTGGTTGCTTTGAGCTCTGATTGGTTGTATGAGCTCTAAATTTGGTTTCTTTGAGCTCTGATTGGGTTTCTGTGACTTGATTGGGGGTATGAGCTCTGATTGGTCGCTATGGGCTCTGACGGTTGCTATGGGCGCGGTTGCTATGGGCTCTGTTTGGGTTTTTATGAGCCCTTTATTTGGGCGCTATGGGGTCTGATTGGTCGCTATGAGCTCTGATTGGTTCTATGAGCCCGATTATTTTTCTTTGAATCTATTGGTTGCTAGGGCCTGTGGTTGCTATGGGTTTGATGGTTGCTATGGGGTTTTGTTGTTTGCTAAAAAGCTCTGAGGTTTCTATGGGTCTGATTGGTTGCTATGAGTTCTGATGGTTGTAGGGGCCCCCTGATTGGTTGCTTTTGGGTTCTGTTTGGTTTGGCTATGAGTTCTGGGGTTTGTAGGGGCTCTGATTGGTCGCTAAGAGTTCTGTTTGGGGTTGCAAAGGGGTCTGTTTGGGTTGCTATGATTTTTTTTGGGTTGCTATGGGTTTCTGTTTGGGTTTGGGCTATGGGCTCTGTTTGGGTTTTGCTATAAATTTTCTGAGGGGTTGCTATGGTTTGATTGGTTGTTTGGGGGCTTGTTTGGGTTTTGCTATGAGTTTGAGGGTTGAAATGGGCTCTAATTGGTCGTTTGGGGTTTAGGGTTTGGGTTTAATTTTTTTGGCCTTATCGGTTGCTTGTTTTCACACCTGAAGCCCCATATATTTTTAAAGTTTTGGGCCCTTATCTGGGTCCCTAGACGAATATCCGGTTCATAATATTGATACAGCATAGGGGGTCTTAGGGCCCCAGGGGTAGCAGGGTCTGGGGTGACTTTTGTCTCTGCTCCCCTCTACGGCTACAGAACTGTAATCAAACTTTTTTGTCGGTGTAAACTTTTTGTGCTTTGTTCCCTTTATATTTTGGCCGGCATTTATAGCTTGTTGTGTCTCTGATAAAATGCAGGAAAACAAGCCCTTTAAAAAACCCCCCAGGGCCCCGGGAGAAAGCGCGGGGGGGAAAACCGACTTTTTAAATATCAAGGGAATGTTTTCTAAACATGAATGGCCCTTAATGCAATTATTTATTCGTACGGCCGAAGTATTTGCGGGAAGCGCAGCTTAACTTCAGAGAGAAAGACCTTGTAGTTGGAGCCATTTTAATGAATTGATTCTGAACACTTAGAGCAATGGTCCAGCTGTGCAAATGGCCAGCGCACCAATCGCTTAACAAGTTGTTTCCCATTGTAAAACATGGCCGTAGCCAGTTGTTTTATGCTTAACATTCTGCATCATTTGTTCCCTGTTCTACACTTATCCAGAGGATTCAGATTTATTTTTTCTTCAGTTTTCCCTTATATGAACTGAAAAGAATTTCTAAAATGAGTTGAAATATTCCTACTTTAAAAACATGGGGACTTATGTATGAAAACTGTCTAGCAGCAAGACTGTCCTTGTTGCCCATATGCAAAAAAATTAAAGAGCCCATAGTAACCCAAGCCAAAAACTCATAGAAACCAACCAGACTAAAATAAACCCAATCAGGCCAATAGAAACCCCAATCAGACCCCCTAGAAACCCAATCAAAAGCTCATGGGGAAACCCAAAATCAGGCCTTTAGCAAACGAATCAGACATCATAGCAACCCAAATTTTTTTTTCAGAGCCCATAGAAACCCTAATCAGGGCCCAAATACCCACCAACCCGGGTGCGCATAGCAACCTTTTAAGACATAATTTAACACCCTTTTGGAGCCCACACCCAAAACAATTAGACGTCATAGAACCAATCAGGGGCCCAAATAGAAACCCAGATTAAAAACCAAATAGAGCTCAAAGAAACCCAAAATCAGAGCTCATAGCTACCAATTAGAAAACATAGAACCATTTTCCCAGGGGGGGGGGCCCCCCCCCCCCCCCACCCCCCCCCCCAGGAAAACCCAATTTTTGGCTCTTTGTAAAAATCAGAAAATCAATAGAAACCCAAAAAAGACCCCATCCCAAAACCCAACCCGGCCCGTAGCAAAAAAATGAAATCATGGGAAACCCAAATAAGACGTCATGGGAAAACCCCTTTCGGGACCCCCACAGAAAACATCAGAGCCAAAAAACAACCAATCGGAGCCCACGGGCCCCCCAATCAGACCCCAACCGAACCAATCAGAGCCCAAAGCAACCAAATCAGAAGGCTCAAAAAGCAATTTAATCAAAAGCTCTAGAACCAATAATCGCCCACAGCAACCAATCAGAGCCTATGAAACCCAATTTCAGACATAATAGAAAAACCAGACCCCCATAAAAAAACCAAATCAGAGCTCTTGGCAACCAAATAAAGCCCCCTAGAAACCCAAATTGAAAACCCCCCCCATGAAAACCAATCAGGGCTCATGGGCCAACCAATCAGGCCTATATTTGCCCCAATCAGAGCTCTTTGCGCCCAAATCAAAGCTCATACCCCCCCAAATCAGAGCTCAAAAAAAACCCAAACCCGGTCTTAGCAATCATATCAGAGCTAATAGAAAACCAGGTCCATTTTAAACCATTAGAGCTCATAGCAACCAATCTTTTTTGATAAATTTTATTCCAAATTTTAGGCGATGAGAAACGATCTCTCTATCTCTCTCTGCCACCAATGTGACGTCTGTATGACTAAGGTCGGAGGACCGAGATGTCACTGTCTTTGTCACAAATCACTGTACATATGGATCTCATTATGGATTTATAATAAGAATCACTTAGGATGACGTGTCAGAAAAGAGGCGCCACCACGCCAGTTTTAAGGCGTATTAAATGAGTGTATAGTGCACCTGAATGAAGGAAACGGTCAAAAAAACTGGCGTTTTTGGTTTTACCCTTTCATAGTATAAATTTATGCATGGGAATCTAGGCACATAGCAAAATGTAAAACGCTAGATATCATTGCCCGCATTTTTTGTGGGGCCTTTAAATTTGGCGCATTAAAAGTGTCGTGCCTGGGTATAGTGCGCCCAGTTTTGGGTGGGGGGTTGGGAAAAAAAGTTCTTTTTATAGGGAATAACAGTTTTTGGGCCCAAAATCCCCCAAAAAAAAAGGGGCAGTCTAAGGCCTGCAATTTTTTTGGGCCCTTTTTTACAGCTCAAGGGGTGGGTTAGGGTAAAACCCCGTTGCAGGCAGCTTGGCCTATATGGGTCCCCGGGAAAAATTAACGATGAAAAATAATTGCTGAGCAACGCCCCACACACCAATTTACCGGGGGAACAATTTTGATGATTTAAAAAAATGACATTAAACTCAATTTTCTGTTTACACCAGCATGCAAAAAGCCACAGTATAATTTCAAAGGGGAGATTGCCCAAAAAAGCAAAAAATTTCCCCAAAAAAAAAACCACTCACCTTTTCTCCCGGATGAGGTGAGTGGTTTCTGGGGACTCCAATTGCATGTTAAAAAAGGTTTATACAAAGAGTGCCATTAAAACAGTCCCTGTTTTTTCCACCCGGCCCCGGCTTAAAAACCCCCCCTTTGTGACACCCCTACTATTGATTGGCGGGCTGCCCCCCCCGCCTTTCTGGGTGTCCAAAAAACAAAAAACCCCGGGCACCCCCACTCCCCAGCAAATTTTGGGCAAATAAAAAAAAAATTCTTTTATGATATATTTATTGCAATTTTTAGCACCAGCAAAACCCCCCCCCTCAAGCACGAGAGTATGTGAGTGGTTTTTTTTATTGGTATTTTTTTCATTTTTTGCAAACTTTCCCCTTTCATTAAATTGGGGCTTTTTTGCATGTGGTGTGAAAAGGTTTTTAAGTTAATGTGCATTTTTTTTTTCATCAACTTGTTCCTCTACAGTGGGGGTTTGTGAGCTGTTGTTCAGAAATTTTAGTTTTCAAAATTTTAAATTTTTTTCCCAGGAAGAAAATTTTGGCCAGAAAATCCTGCTACGGGTCCAGTCTATTTCCAGCCATTGAGCTGTGAAAGGGCCCCAAAAAAATTTGCAGTGTTTTTTGAGTAAGTAATGTCCCATTTTTTGTACGCAGCTCTAATGGGACATGTTGCCCTTAATGCTCAACTTTTTGGGCCTCTTTTTGGGGTCCCTTCGGGGGCATAGTTTAAAGACTCGGGGGCCCGGGTGCAAAACTTCAGTTGCCCCAGACACCGTCGGGTTGGCCCAAAATATTTTTTCAACAACCCGGTCCCATTGTTTGGACGGAGGGTCTGTGGGGGTAGCGCGCTGCAAAAAATTATTTATTTTAAAAGGAATCATCCATAGAAAAAAAATTTCATTTCAAATTGGGCCAAAAAAAAACAAGTTATGCGCCCAAAGTGTCTGTTCCCTTTTGGGCCCCCCCCTTCCAAAAAAAAAAAAAAATTTTGGGGGGTAAAACAGGAAAAAACCAATTGTGCTTTTTGTTTATGAGTCTACTTTTTGTTGGATTTTTTTTTAAATAAAACATTTTAATTTGCCATTTTTTCTAAATTTCTTGGGTTTCGTACAGAGCCACATCATAAACCATATAAAATGACTAATACCATAATTTTTACGGGCCCAAAACCCAAAGTATCCCAAAGGGACCAATAACCGTTAACAACAAAGACCAAAATACGACCCAACTTTCACAACCTTAAAGTAAGTAATCCCAATGAAAGGTACAGAAAAACCAATATAAATCCCAAGACCAAAAATTCCAATAACAACAATATAAAAAGGCCCAAATAACATCGCCACATCATGCCCCAAATATCCCCCAACCTTTAACGTTTAAAATAATACCACTTTAACTGTTACTAAAATATAAACCTTTTAAAACTAAACCATATTACTCCCATACATTTCCCAAATGAGGGGTACTGTGTTCCCCAGTTTTACACGGGCCCTTAAAGACTGTATTTCCCCCATAATATAAACCCTTATGGGTGGTAGTTTAACCAGGTAAAAGGGCTTTTCCAAAACTGTTTATTACCCATTACAGTGACCATATATTTTTTACTACCCTTTTTCACAGGTTTCTGCAGACTGTATATTACCACCATAAAAGGTGCCCAAAAGTGGTAGCTCCCGGGTACACAGGCCTGCAGACTGTATATTCCACCTTTCCCCAACCCCCCTTAAGTTTTAGCTACCGGTGTACACGGCTCCCCGGACTGTATATTATAAACCATACGTCCCTTATAGTGGTGTTTTGGGTACAAGGCTCTGCGCTGTTTTTTTTCCACCTTACGTGACCTTTTAAAGGGGTTTAGATACAAGTTTTACGGGGGCTCTGCGGCCATAAAAACTGTTTTAAAGACAGTTACTTTTAAATGACTCTAGGAGACGGTCTTATTGATGAGTCCTTTTTTTTCCCTTTTCTTTTTTTAATCCGTCTAGACCATCATAAACTTTTTTCTCCCAGTCACAACTGGCCCCTGCAAAAATTTTTCACAAAAAACATTTTGGGACTCCAAACAGCAAAAGCTCCCCCAACCAATTTTGGGGCAGTTTTTTTGGGGGCCACCGATGAAGGAACACATTTTTTCCCCCCCCATATAGTAGACGGGGCCCACCCAATTAGATAGGGTAAAAGGACGCTTCTTTTGGGTAGGTTAGCCTTAAAAAATGAGTCTGATAAGTGGAAATATTTTTCCCTTATTAGGTAGGAAAAAGTCCCCCCATGGGGTTAACGGGAAACCCTTTTAGTGGGTTTGGGAAAAGTACCCCCTTATATATAGGAAAGTTTTTTAGGGCTCTTTTAGTAGATAGGCTGGTAGATAGGGCCCTTTCTGGTACTTGGGCCAGTTTGAAAAACCCCCTTTGGGATTTAGGTGGCGGTATATAAGGCATTTTGCGATAGGTAGGCAGATAGGGCCCCTTTAGGGTTTTTTTAGGCAATAGATACCCAATTTAGGAGGTATTAAAGGCCCAATTTGGGGTAGGTGGGAAAAGGGCTACTTGGGGGTTGGTAGTTAAGCTACTTAGGTTGGTTTTTGGAGCAATTTTGGGGTAGGAGTTGGGGGCCCCCCTTTGGGGTTTAAAGAGTTTGGCTATTTAAATTGTGGGGAGTTGGGGCCATTTTGTTGTAGGTAGTTTGGAGCATTTAGGGTAGGTAGTTAGGGCCCCCATGGGTTTTTTGGTTTCGGGGGGTTAGTAAAAGGGGGCTTTATTAAATGGTTGGTTTTTGGCCCCTTAATTTTTATTTTCCCCCCTTCCCCCACCTTTTAAAAAAAATTAAAAAAATACCCCACCTCTCCTCTTTTCGGACAAAAGTTTTTTGAATCTTTGAACATCGGCCACTCCAGGATGTCAGTTACGGTGTCTGCTAGGCCCCAAGACAAGGCATATGCTTAGGCCGTGAATGCAGCATTGTGATGCAAGAGCGACCTCTGCGACCCATGTAGCTACACCCCGGGTGAAAGTTGTCCCCGAATTCCTCATTAAAAAATTCCAGAGTCCCATATTTTCATCTTATTTTAAATTAAAAATTTAACAGTAAAACAGATCTCTTGTATGATCATTCTGCACCTCGGCCTGTAGCTACAACAAGGGGGCGTGCTCTACCTTTAGAGGAAGAATTCTTTACTGTAGGAGCGTAGACACAATGGAGCTCGCTGTCACAAGAGATTATAAATTTTTACTTTTCCTTTTAAGAGGGGACCCTGGGATCTGTCTCCCCAAAAAGGGGGATGGGAGGGTTTGATTTTTTAAGTAAGGGGCGGTGACATGGGGGGGGGGGATCTGTCTGCCAAAAAGGGGAGGGGAAAGGTTGATTTTTTACTGTAAGGCGGGGGGAAAAATATGGAGCTCATTGCCACAAGAATTTTGGGGATGGTGGGTTTTTTTCGGGTTAAAAGGGGATGCCCTTTTTGGGGGTCGTTGCCAAAAAAGGTTTTGGGAAAGGGGGTTTTTCTTTTTACTGTAAGAGCTTTGAAAATAGGGGGAGCCTTTTTGCCACAAAGGTTGGGTTGGTTTTTTAAAGGTTTGGGGAATTTTTTAACTGTAAAAGTTTTTACAAAAAGGAGTTCACTACCAGGGGGGATTTTAGGGTAAATTCTTTATGAAGGCGTTGACACTTTGAAGCTTCTTCGCCAAAGAATAGGATATTGCTTATAGAGTGTGCTGATTTTGTGATGGGTTTACATTGCTTTCGGTTTGCCTCACCGTTTTGCCCCCTATTTTTCTCATTTTTCAAACTGGATGTGTCCCCAAATTTTTTAAAATTTGGGTTTGTTTCGGGGAAGTGGCGGTTTCCTCATCTTTGTTTTTACCCCTCCACCCATCTCCCACAGGTTTTTTTTTATCAAGAACCCCCCCCCAGGTTTTAATAGCTAAAATCTTCTCCCCCCTGAAATAGGGAAAGTCTAAAACAGCCCACCAAAGGAGGGGTTTAACTTTAGAGAAGGTCCGCAGCTGATTCGGTCCCCCTTGTCCACTAAGAACCCCCAAAATTTTCATAATTAACAAAACAAAAATGTTTTTCCCCAAAAATTTCCCAAATGCCCCCTTTGACTTTTTTTTTTAAAAAGGGGTTTTGTAGAGTTTGCTGATATTGTGTTGTGTTTGCAAGGGGTTTTTGGGAAAGTTGATTTTTTTACTGTAAGGCAGTGACCTATGAGCTCCTAAACATGAGAATGTGGTTGGGAAAATTTTTTTAAATGTAAGAGGGTTGAAAAATATGGACCCAACCCCCCAAAAAAGGGGAATGTGTGGGTTTTTTTCTTTTACTTGGTTTAAAAGATTGTGTTGGGGGAATTTTTTAAGGAGGCAAATTTTGGGCCTCAAAAAGGATGTGATGGTGGATTTTTTATTTGAAGAGCGGTGACATTTATGGACTCTTTCCCACAAGGGGTTGTAAATTGGTGGATTCTTTACGGTTAAAAAAAAAAAAAAAAAAAAAAAAGGCGGGAAACTAAGGAGCCCCCTTGCCCAAAAGGAGTGGGTGGTTTCTTTCCTGTAAGAGCGGTGACACAATGGGGGCCTTCCCACAAAAAGGGAGGGTGGTTTTTGGTGATAATCTTTAACGGTGTTTTTTTGAAGAGGGAAATAGTGAGCCTCCCCAAAAAGAGGATGGTGGTGGATTTTTTTACTGTAAGGGCGGGGACACAAAAGGCCTCTTTCCACATGAGGAATTTGTGGTGGTTCTTTACTGAAAGGGTTTCCGGGGTGACGGGTTTTAGGGGGATTTTTTATTTGGCCAAAAAGAAAAAGGGTTATGGGGGATTTTTACAAAAGGGGGTGTTGCCCCCCATTTTATTGGGGGGCATTTCGGGCCACGGGAGGTTTGTAAAAAATGGGTTGGATTCTTTCCTGTAAGAGGTGACCTATGGCCCTCTATCCCAACAAGAAATTTGATGGTGGTTTTCTTTACTGTAAGGTTTGGGACACAAAGGGAGCGTTTGTCCCTAAAAGGGGGTGGGGATGGTGGTTTTTTTACAAAAAGAGGGGACATTTGGGGGCCTCGCTAAAAAGGGAAATGGGGAGGGTTTGGTTTAATTTACTGTAAGAGCGGTGACACAGGGGCTCTTCCCCAAAGGGAAAATGTGATGGGGATTTTTTTCTTTTAAGAGGGGGGCACTATGGGCCTTTGCACAAGGGGTTTTTTTTTTGGGATGGGGGTTTCCCTTTAAACTTTTAAGAGCAGTGACCAAAGGGGGACTCTATCCCCAAAAAAGGGGAATGTGAGGGTTTGGATTTTTAAATGAAAGAGGGGTTGGACACTAGGGAGCCTCTCCCCAAAAAGGATTTAAAGGGGTGGTTTTTTTTACTGTAAGACCTTTTGGCCACTTTAGGCCACCCGCCAAAAAGAAAAATTGGGGATGGGGGTTTCCCTTTACTGTAAGATTTTGACCTTGGACGCTTGTAAAAAGGGAAAATGTGATGGTGGTTTTTTACTGTAAGAGTGTTACAAAAGGGGGCCTCTCCCAACAAGGGGAAATTTGATGGGGTTTCTTTACTGTAAAAGCGGGGGACAATGGCTCTAGGGCCCAAACAAGGGGAATGTGAGGGGGGAATCTTTACTTTTAAGGTTTTTGACATTTAGGAGCGCTCGCCACAAGGGGTTTGTGTTTTTGGGGAAATTTTTTTAACGGTTAGAGCAGTAAATTTTTGGGGAGCTCCTGCCTAAAAAAGGAGGGGATGGGGGATTATTTATTTAAAGAGGGGGTGAATTTAAGCGCTCTCTCCCCAACAAGGGGGAAGTGAGGTGGTTTCCCTTTACTGTAAGGCGGGGGCAAATTTTGAGGCCAACGCCACAAGGAATGTGATGGGGGATTTTTTTCTGTAAAAAGCAGGGGACCCCCAAATGGACTCTATGCCACAAAAAGGAAGTGATGGTGGTTTTCCTTTACTGAAAGAGTGTTGACACTATGGAGCGCTCTGCCTCAAAAGGTTTTAGGGTTTGGATTATTTACTGTAAGAGCGGTTGAAACTATGGGGGGATTTTTTTGGGCCCATAATAAAGGTGTTTGGTTTTTTGGGAGGTTGGGGGGTCCCAAGGGGGGGGCCAAGGGGGGAAAACCCTAGAAGGTTTTTTTGGGGGGAAAAATTTTAAATTTTAAAAAAAAAACGGGTTTTAGGGGGGACGGGAAATTCGGGAGATGGTATTTTGACCCAAGGGATTATTCTAATGCCAATTCCGGAGGGGAAAGGGAATTTTCCCCTTGTAGGGGGAAAATAGTTTTTTTGTTTCATAGAGGTTTTTGCCTTCCTTTGGAAAAAACAATGTAGGGAAAATAGTTTGGGGCCCAAAGGGACCTTGTTTTTTCCAACCTTTTTCTGCTCTGACACTAGGTAACCTCCTCTGCCTCCTAAAAATCAGTCTGAAGTAATACAGAAGTGTAGGAATGTAGCTGCAATAGCTCTGAGAATAAGAATTAGACCTAACATACACAATCTTTTCTACTCTTAGGGCCCAAAATTCTCGAATAAACCCAAATTCCAGGGGCCACAAAAAATGCTGTGAAAAAAAATCACCTTATGACACTTCCCGGGAAATATCAAAAGTTGTGCCCCCAATGGCTACCCCAAATTTAAACCATGTGGGGGACCCCCACCTTTTAAGGGGAGAATAAAGGGCCCTCTTCTCCCCCAAATTTGTAATCCAGGGGAGGAAAAAACCATGCATGCACATGCTAAATTTTTTATTGTACATGGCTTCCTTAAACAGCCAAGTGTTTTTTAGCTTCCTTTAAATTTTCTTGTTGCACTCAATCTTTATAAAATAGTGTTTACAATCATTTTTTTGCCCAAAACCTTCCAACGTATGTTATTTCGGGGAGTGCCACAGGGGGGTGAAAAATTTTACCTTCGGCAAATGGGGAAAGTTTAAAAGGGGGTTATTCTCACAAAAAAAGAAAAGCTTTCAACAGTGGGGAAAAAATAAATAAAGTCATTTTCCAAATATATTGCTTTGTTCATTTTTTTTGTTAAGGAGCTACAAGTGATTTTTTCACCTTCTGAGCTCTGTCTGGTTTCCCAAGTGACCGACCTGTGTACTCCTTCTCCCCTGCTGTTTGTTCTATCTGATAGCAGGAAGTGAAATCATCACATAGGTCATGGCAGTGTGAAAGCTTGTCTGTTATCTGTTATCAGACAAAGGACAGTAGTTACTACTGTTTACATTAGCTCAGAAGCTTCTCTGGACCTCAGAGAAGGTAATTTATTTAATCTAGACTGATAAACAGAGAAGTCTGAATACGCGGAACTGATATGCTAATTACAGACAGCTTGACCAGGAAGTGACAGAGCCAAGCAGCATTATTTCATTCATGCATCCTATGAAATTATGAGATGAGACAACCCCTTTAAGTGATGACTACACAGTGCACCATAAGCACTTCCCTCAGAGCCGTCTTAATAGCATTATGGGCCCCTGGGCATAGCACTGAAGTGGGCCCTGCCGAAATACATGCCTCTAACCACCCCAAGCACGCCCCCATATTAACACGCCACTTGTGTCTGGATACCGGCAGCCTGCAAGTCTGATTGGCAGGGCAGGATGCCTTTGGCTCCCTTCTCCATCATGGTTTTTAACTGTTTGCACATCCTAGAAACACACAAACAGTTAAATAAGCAAAGCCAACCAAGTGATCCAGGGTATGTTTCTTGTACGCCTGGGACATACATACCCCACTTGGGGCCCCTATACCTTTGGGGCCCCCGGGCAACTGCCTAGTGTGCCCAATGGAAAAGATGGCCCTGACTTACCTATCACATGCTGCTCCTTTTCTCTCTAATATGAAGAATGCATGCGGGCAGCCACCAGACACAGGTAAGCATGATTGCAAGCCATGTGTCGCCCCAGGCCATAGGCAGTGCATGTTTGGGTTACACTTATGCTGTGGGAGGGGAGCAGGTGCTGCAATTTACAAATATAGCAAAGATAAAGCTAACCGATGATGCACTATGATATCACAGTACAGAACGTTATCTCAGCTTTTTCAGAGGCTTGTGTTGTGATCTGATGACAGATCATACAAAAGCTCTGATACCACCGACAAGGTAAATTTTGCTTTATCTGTATGTCTCTTAGGGAGACATGTATGGATCTAGGTGCATCAAAGTTAATTTTCTCATCTGTTTTTCAGTGTATAATGCGCCTGAATGTATGAAAGTGTTTTTTGTGCGATTATAAATGGCGTCTAAAGTTCCCCGCCCCTCGTCTGTGTGTTTGGCGCATTAAGGAACTTAGACACATTAGTAATGCCCCAAACATGTATAAAGGCTATAAATAGGCTGGAAATAAAAGTCATTAGAATAGCATGTCAGTGATAGAAACTATGGCACTGATCCTGCTTGGAGGACCACAGTTCCCAGCAATACCTGTGCTTTGCCGGCTCTTGCTGTATGTAGAATAAAGGGTGAGAGCAGCAAAATTAAATTTGAAATTTAATGTTTTAAAAATTTAAAATTTAAAAATCTGAACATCATCATCAGTGGTTATTTAATTAGTTTTAAATTCTATTAATTTTAAATACATTTTATATGAGATATTTTTATATTTTTGGGATATTATATATTTTTATATTAATTTTATATGATACCATTTTTCATTAAATGTAAATAATGTAATTTTATATAGTTTGATAATTATCAGAATTTCCTTTTTATTATTGCACTGGTGGAAGTTGGGAAATATTGGACATTTTTCTCCCCCAAACAGCAAATCCAGCTCCACTGTGCCTCTTCAGGCTCAGGCAGATCACAGTGACATAGGTCTGCCTGTCCGAGCAGTAATGCACCTGGTTTTGCTGACCCACATTCATAGATGTGTCTAATATTACGAGTGTGGTGCGACGCCCCCAGAACACCCCCTCATGTTAGGCGCATTAGAAAGTGTCGAGTCTTACGAACAATGCGCCGAACACATTCATTAGGTGCATTAGACATCGTAGCCGCTCACTTAGGTGCATTTTACATCAGAAAAGGGTGAAAAACCTGATCATACAGGTCTCCCTTAGTGCCAGTATGCTGTGGGAGGGGAGGAAGAGCTGCACTTGGAAACATCTACTAATTATGTGCACACTCCACAGATTTTAAACCCCACCTGAAAAACCCTGCATATATCAAGACAAAAAATATGAATTTACAGAAAAAGACAAAGGAAATCAAAAAGAGCTAAACAAGAGCTGTAATACACATCACCAGATGCCCAAGGAGGGGTTGTAGTCTTTTCATATTACTTACCTTCATATTACTTGCCTTCATCTATGAAAGATGTTCTTCTAGCTCAGCACAGGGAATAGATATGCAAATGACTATTGAACTGCTAATTAACCTCCAAACTCTTATAAATGGAAACCAATGGATAACTAAGATGGTGAAAAAAAATCAGATTTTTTTCTAAGTTAAAGTAACATGTCTCAGGTCTAGACTTTGACTGGCCCACAGGGGTACAGGGGAAACCCCGGTGGGCCCCTGATCATTGTAGACGTGTAGTTGTTTTTGAAATGCATATGCATCCTTGGGAGAGGCAGAAAGCAGAGAAAGAAAGCAAGAAGCAGAGTATAGGAGGCGTGTACAGTCATTTACAGTAGCTGTAGGGTGGGCCCCTAAAATAAACTCCACTGGAGGGCCCAGGAACAGCTCAACTGGTGGGCCTCTAGAATCAGCTCCACCTGTGGGACCTCTACATCCCAGTCTGACACTGCTCAGGTCTCATTCAGATATAGGACTGGCAATGGCTTTACTGAACTGAACATAGAGCTCCAAAGATATTAGACCACTTCCAACTCTACTAAACCAAACATACAGTAGAGTACAGAGCCATTGGAAACTAATGACATATGGATATAGTGTTGAAGGTTCATCTCCGTTGGACTGCACAGAAGGGGTGGTTGGCCGATGTGTGATATCTGGAAAATGGATCATTTGATATGGGTGCAAGTTGAATGAGGTCTTAGTGTTCACAAATACGAAAACCAGAGGCAAAAACAATCAAATTTCTGGAGGCGCAAAGCAAGATATCCAGCTATTCCCGGTGGCTCCTCTTATCACTACTTCATCAGAAGAGATTGCATTTTCATTCCATTTCATACAGCTCACAAGACACTCAATTTCGACTTTCAACTTTCTAATCTGTTGCTCTCAAATAGCCATCCTTTGTTTGTACAGATAGGACAATTGCTTCAATAAAGGAGACAATGTTCTACAGATGAAATTTGGCCTTTTGAATGATGCATCAATGAGATATGGAAAGTCACAGAATGTCATCCATATAATACCTACAAAGAACACGTTAATAAAACAGCATAAGAAGAAAGAAGAAGACAACAAAGGGACAGGCCGCGTGACTAATTTACAATCACCATATGAAAACATTCACAAGAGGTTTTTAATACACAGTAGCCTCACCTTTACTCTTTCGGGAAGTGCAACAGAATGACCATGAAGCCAATAGAAGGTGTGAAATTTTTCTGTGGGTTTACAAGTTCTTGAAGAAGCAATGAATGATTGAACCAGTAAAAATAACAGTTGAAACCTGCATACAAATGCAAGGCTAAAAGATTGGGGAGTTTTTATATTAAAGTATGGATGTAGCAGAGTTTGGCTTGGCCATTATATCACAGCTTTCTTTATGATTTGCTTTTATCTCCAAAAAACCATTGGAAATCATTCACAAGTTGAGATATTCGGGGCTGTGATATCATATTGCATTATCTGTCAAGTCAATCTTTGCTAACTCTGTACAAAAGACCAAATAATTACCCCCATTGATAACCTGTTTCAGTAAAAGAACCAACATTGTTGACTTTCAGGTAGAAAATCAACCTTTGTTAATGTTGACTTTTGGCTAGAAGATCTCCCATTTTTTATGTTGACTTTCAAGAATAAGTTCCAAGGTTCAATCATTATTGATGTTGACTCTTTGGTCAGAAGACTTGCCTCTGTTGATGGTGGCTTTTTGGTAGAAACTCCACCATTTTCCATGTTGACTTTTCAGGTATAAGTTCTAACGTTACACCATTGTTGGTGTTGACCATTTAAGTAGAAGAACCACATTATTGATATAGACTTTTTGTGCCACATGTATGAAAACTGTCTAGGTCTAAAATTAACCTTGTTACCCATAGCAACTAGTGTTGAGCGATTTTTATCGACAAAGTTGAAATCGGCAAGGTTTTTATGGTGATCGAAATTTCCAGATCATGCGATAATTAAGGTTAAAATCTGTGCATCATCTATTAAGATCGCGCCATTTTAGGCGCTTCCTGTAATTTTGGCGGCCAGCAAATCAGATTACAGAATAGAGCAGGGTGAGATGTGTGTGCGACGTCATGACTGGGATGTGTATGGTTGCGATTGGCTGGAAAAATCACATGACCTCGTTTTACATAGAACAGCGTTTCCTGTTTCAGCCTCAGTGTCTCTCAGCGTCTCATAGGGATAGGACCTGCGCTCTGCCTGTGGCCAAACAGCTCAGCGAAATTAGTCTATTTCTGCACAGAGAAACCTCTACTATTAGTTGTGGTCCTTCCAATTTAGTTAGTTTTGGGATTTGAACATTTATGTAGTTAGCTAGATAATTTTAAAGCAGCATCTACCGCCTGTAAATTCAGGGCGGGGGGGCGGGGGGGGGGGGCCGCGGGCGAACACAGACAAGCTCTATCTATAAAGAACACTGGATAAAGTTCACCAAGACTTAGTGTAGACATTGTAGTGGAATATCTTTATTATTAACAGTTTGCTATTGAAATATTTCCTGGATATTGGGCAAGCCTGAACTTATATTGGATACACATATTTCTAGTAACTGCAGGTCTCTTTGTTAGGTGCAAAACTCCACTTTTATTATCAGTATACATTCAGATAGGTGTTCATTTTAAATTTTACACATTACACCTGTGACTGTTGATATATCCACCTTGCAGTTAAATTACAATCCAGAAATCTTGTAGTCAGCACAAGTTGTTTGTTGCCAAAAATACCGTGTATCGTACGAAAACATAACAGTTACGTGTTTTTTGACTTTTGCGCACCCAGCATTGTTCATTGACACAGCATCTACGTAAATCTTAAAACAGCAATTCTATATTCACCACAGGTGAATTTAAAGGTGCAAAAAATATCGTTTATTATATCAAATCATAACAGTTACGTGTTTTTTTGACTTTTGCACACCCAGCATTGTTCATTGACGCAGCATCTACGTAAATCTTAAAACAGCAATTCTATATTCACCACAGGTGAATTGAAAGGTGCAAAAAATACCGTTTATTATATCAAAACATAACAGTTACGTGTTTTTTGACTTTTGCGCACCCAGCATTGTTCATTGACACAGCATCTACGTAAATCTTAAAACAGCAATTCTATATTCACCACAGGTGAATTGAAAGGTGCAAAAAATACCGTTTATTATATCAAAACATAACAGTTACGTGTTTTTTGACTTTTGCACACCCAGCATTGTTCATTGACGCAGCATGTATGTAAATCTTAAAACAGCAATTTTTATATTCACCACAGGTGAATTGAAAGGTGCAAAAAATATCGTTTATTATACCAAAACATAACAGTTAACGTGTTTTTTGACTTTTGCGACCCAGCATTGTTCATTGACGCAGCATCTACGTAAATCTTAAAACAGCAATTTATATTCACAATAGGTGAATTGAAAGGTGCAAAAAATACCATTTATTATACCAAAACATACCTGTTACGTTTTTTTTGACTTTTGCTCTACCTTCATTGTTCATTGACGCAGCATCTACGTAAATCTTAAAACAGCAATTCTATATTCACCACAGGTGAATTGAAAGGTGCAAAAAATACCGTTTATTATATCAAAACATAACAGTTACGTGTTTTTTGACTTTGCACACCCAGCATTGTTCATTGACGCAGCATCTACGTAAATCTTAAAACAGCAATTCTATATTCACCACAGGTGAATTGAAAGGTGCAAAAAATACCGTTTATTATAACAAAACATAACAGTTACGTTTTTTTGACTTTTGCACACCCAGCATTGTTCATTGACGCAGCATCTACGTAAATCTTAAAACAGCAATTCTATATTCACCACAGGTGAATTGAAAGGTGCAAAAAAATACCGTTTATTATATCAAAACATAACAGTTACGTGTTTTTTTTGACTTTTGCACACCCAGCATTGTTCATTGACGCAGCATCTACGTAAATCTTAAAACAGCAATTCTATATTCACCACAGGTGAATTGAAAGGTGCAAAAAATATCGTTTATTATACCAAAACATAACAGTTACGTGTTTTTTTGACTTTTGCACACCCAGCATTGTTCATTGACGCAGCATCTACGTAAATCTTAAAACAGCAATTCTATATTCAACACAGGTGAACTGAAAGGTTCTGTGACTTTTATAACCTAAGTGTGTTGCCTAAGATGTAGCACGTATTCATTTGACTGTTGTGGATGTTAATTTCAGCTTCTCCAGCCTTGTTTGGGTGTAATAATGAAGGTGTTGTTGCTCTCCCATAGACTTTAATGGTCATCGCTCATAATCGACGCTCACTATCGAAAAACCATATCGATGGCGGCCGACTATCGACTATCGATCGATCTCGATAGCCAACGCGATCGCGCAACACTAATAGCAACCAATCAGAGCGCCCTTTCATTTTTCCAGAGCACTATTTGAAATGAAACGGGCTTTCTGATTGGTTGCTATGGGCACTGATTGGTTGCTATGGGCAACAAAGTGAGTTTTAGGCCTACACAGTTTTCATACATGAGGCCCTTTGTGTAGAAAACCCACCATTGTTGATGCTTCTTGGGCAGAAACTCCACAGTTGATTTTGTGGTTAGAAGACCCAACTTTATTGATGTTGATTCTTTGGGTAGAAAAATCTACATTATCGATATTTATATTTTTGGGTAGAAGAACCACCATTGTTGATGTTGACTTTTAGGTCTTAGATCCACCATTTTCCAGGTTGACTTTCCAGGTATAAATTCCAAAGTTCCTCCATTTTTGTTGTTGACTCTTGAGTAGAAGACTCACATTGCTGGTTTGATTGATTTTTTTTTATTAGAAAATCTACCATTGTTCATTTTGACCTTTTAGATAGAAGACCCCCTTATATTGATGGTGAATTTTGTTAGAATATCTATTATTGTTGTTATGACTTTTGGATAGAAGACCCAGTATATTGTCTGCTGATTTTTTAGATATAGGTTCCAGAGTTTCACCATTGCTGATGTTGACTCTGAGCAGAAGACCCACCATTATTGATGCTGAGAGGCAGATAGCCGACACATGCTTCCTGTCTGTCTGTGTATACAGCGCTCTTTGGGCACCATATACACAATGATTGATAAGCCAGGGATAATAATAAAGCATCCCTATCTTCTTAGTGGAGACCCCGGCTATCATTGACTACAGGCTCTCCATCCATGCAGCTGTGCAATTAGTTCCAGAAAGTCCAGAGATAAACGTCCACCACCGCCATGTGAATAGTCTATGTGCGGTCAACAAGTTGGTAATGAAACCCTAAAAGATAGAGTTTGATCAGCCATAAAATTAAAACCATCTGCCCAATACTATGAAGGCCACTCCTATGCTGACCCATGGAGGTCACAGACTCCAAGAGACCTCTGAAGCTGGCACCAAGATATTAGCTTCAAATCCTTGAAAGATGTGATCCAACAGCAAATAAATCATATTCTATAGTGTGAAAATGTCAAATAAAGTATCTTACTAATGTGGTTCAGGAGGTTTGGATGCCTTCCTATAAGCTGTGATACATTGTCATAGCCTGATGTGGAAGGGAACTTCTTCTCTTTGTCTTCCTGTTGGCACAAGACCAGTGATGTGGCTTAGCTCATTCCTAAGCCAACATTCGTCCCTATTCTGGTTACATTCTTGTTAGCCAATCAGTTTGGAAGATAAGAGTAGGTTGCTAAGCATATTATTATTACTAGCCAACCAATGTAAAAAACTTGGTTATTGTTTTATTTTCATTTGAGACAAGACCTTCCATAGAGAAACATTGGCCAAACCTGCCAAATTCGGAAGGACTGGTTGACCAACTAATGTGTAAGATGGTCTGTCATCAGATGAGGTTGGAGACGAGAAGGCTCTCAGTTGACCAAAATTATGTTCTCAGGGATATAAGATGCCTTCTCAGGAGTCTGGATGCCCACCTCTCCTTCCTCTGTCCAGAATACATGCATAATTGGCGAGGTGTATGTGTATATGTTTTGGAGCATCGGTAGAGAAAGCTAGTGCCCAAACTGATTGCTCATATGACTGCTATCTTAAATGTAGCAAGATTTACTCCATGAAACCTCTGTATTGGCATTGACTTGATTGACCAGCTGACCATCCAATGTGAATGGTGGTCTCCCAACTCCTTTCTGACAGATGACGTCAGGGAACAGAAGGCTCATTCAGTCAGATGTCAACTACCTGATCCTTTTGTTTTTGGGGAGATAAGTCACTGCCAGACTTGTTGCTGTCGGACTCTCTTACCTCTCCTCTCCGTTTGTAGAGTACATGCTCACTAGGCCAAGATAAGTGTGTATAGGAATATCAGTAAGAAAACTGTTGGCCAAGTACTACAGTATTTAAAAGGGTTTTTACAATCTCTTACATTGATGCTATCAATGTGTGATATGTGCAGGTCCCACCTCTCCGAAGAGCACCAATCTCAAGGATGGGCCATCGAAAGTCTCTGTCAAGAACAGAGAGTTGGTCAGAGCACACCCATTAATTCAATGGGATTTCCAAGTACAACCAAGCACACCTGCATTTTAGGCAAGACCTTCCATCTCCTCCAAATGTGGTTAAATACATTAGTGAAACGTAGGTCAAACCTGCATATCTTAGGAGAACCAGCTGACTGACTAATGTGAAAGATGGTCTTTCAGCAGATAAGGTTGGGTGAGACAATGCTCTCTCAGATGGATCTCAATTGCCCAATCTTTTGTTCTCAGGGAGATGAGCTGCCTTCTCAGGAGTCCACCTCTCCTTCCTCTGTCCAGGGCACATGCACAATCAGCCGAGTTGTATGTGAATATTGTAGCTGGTGGCTGAACTAATACTCAGAATACAGAGGTTTGATGGAGTAAAGCTTTCTACCCACTTAAAAAATATGTAGCAAGCTTTACTCTATTGACTTCTTAAAGGGATTGTTTCACTACATTGATTCATTTTGCCTCAGTCCTGTTTTCTTGGTTTCACTTTGAGTTCAGGGGCTTGTTTACTAGCTTCTACTAGGCTGCAGTAGAAGCCAGGTCTGTAGCTATAGCAACCAGTGCTGGCAGCCTATCAGGAGAGATCAAACAGGTCTGTAGTTATAGTGACCAAGAGGGGATATCTAGGAATAGGTAGGAAACTGGTAATGGACATATATTGCAAAGTGACTTCTTTTGGCAAGATCTTTAACATAAAAAGCAGCAATCCTTGTAGTGAGACAACCCCTTTAAGGACTGAGCATTTTTTTTGTCACGTTCGTTTTTTCCTTCCTGGCTTCCAAGAGCCATAACTTTTTTATTTTTCCATCTACATAGACATATGAGGGCTTTTATTTTGCGGGACATGATGGACTCGGTGTCATTCACCGAACCATAGATTATACTGGGAAACCGTAAAAAAAATTCTAAGTGGGGCAAAATGTGAAAAAAAATTACTTGTGCCACGTTTGCAGTTTATTTTTTGTTTACGGTGTTCACTCTTCAGCATAAATGATGTGTTCTCTGTATTCTGCAGCTGTTTATGATTCTGGCAACACTAAATATGTAGGGTATGTTATGGCACTGTAAAAAAAAAATCCAAACATTTTCTATTTTAAAATTTGTGCCGTGGCACCACTTTCTGCGACCAATAACTTTTTTGCACTTCCACCCTTAGACCTGTGTGAGGGACATTATTTGCAGCCTGAAGTGTAATTTTTATTGGTATCATTTTGGATAAATACAACTTTTATGATCACTTTTATTCCAACTTTTAGGAGACCTGAAATGAACAAAAAAATGTTTGTAGTTTTTTTCTTCTACGGTGTTCATCGTACAGGATAAATTATGTTATATCTTAAAAGATCTGACTTTTTTGGACGTGGCGATATCAAATATGTGTAAATTTTTTTATATTTAGATTTTTTATTTGTAAAATAGCAAAAGGGGGGATTTGAACTTTTAATTTTTTTTATTTACACTTTTAAACATTTTTTTTTTACTTTAATATTAAGTTCCCCCTAAGGTGCTTCACCACTAGGGGGTGCGATTGCTTATACAGCCTATTGCATTGTATAGACATTGCATTAAGGTGTACAAAGATGGCAATTTTAGTACTTCCTGTCTGGGGCAGGAAGTACTAAAACGAAAACATGGCCGCAATGGAAGCTTTCACCAGGCTTCTACCTGCCATGCTAACTGATCTGGGCCCCGCAATCCCGCCGCGGGGGCCCTGATCGGAGTGAGGAACTGTGCATAGCACCGTTTCTTATTCATTTAGATGCCACGATTACCGCGGCATCTAAGGGGTTAAACAGCGCGGAATGGAGCCGGCAGGTGTTAGCTTCAAAACTTACACCCAGTGTCGTTTAGGGGTTAAACCTCTGTATTATCACGGACTTTATACCATAATTGACCAGCCGACCATCCAATGTGAAAGGTGGTCTCCCAACTCTCTTCTGACAGAGAAGGCTCTTTCAGTCGGATGGCAACTGCCTGATCTTGGTGTTCTTTGGGAGATAAGTCACTGCCAGACTTGTTACTGCCAAGACTCTCTTACCTCTCCTCTCCGCTTGTAGAGCACATGCTCACTAGGCCAAGTTCATTGTGAATGTATATGGAAGCATCAGCACAGATAGCTGTTGGCCGAATGCATGTCCTTTGGCGTGGCTGCAGACATCGGAGCGGACACTGCAGCAGCGCTGGGTTTGTAGCTGTACTACACAGCCATGTTTCCAGCACAGCCTCTGCAAGCACCGGGGAGCGGGGGAACCCTGCACTCTCCAGTGCTTTAACCCTTTGATTGCTGCAGTTCGTCACCGCAGCACAATCAAAGGGTTTCCCTGCTCTGTCGGGTGATAGGGACACCTGCACAGTCAGCCCTGGGGACCTAGAGTGGCTCCAGGACTGTCTGTGTAAGAAGCCAGCGATCAGGGCAGACTGTGAGCGGCCCTGATCACCACCATCTGTGTCAGTCTGACACAGATTATAATATATTCGCATGTATGAATATGCTAATACATTACTAAGTGTAAAAAAAAAAAAGCAACACAGTTCTCCCTTCATGGGATTTAAAAAAAAGTAAAAATCATAAAAAGTGTAAAAAAAAAGAATAAAAAAATAAATAAAACAAAAATAAATATTTAATAAAAAATAATTGTGCTTACATTATACACACAAAAAAAACTACACATATTAGGTATCCGCACGACCGTAATAACCTGTAGATTTAATCTAACAAGTTATTAAGTGTGAAATGTGAATGGTGTAAAAAAAAAAAAAAAAAAAAAAAATCTGCAATTATTTATAAGTGAACTTATACTATTCCCCCATAAAGTACAACTTGTCTCGAATAAAACGAGGCCTCATACAACTGCGTCATTGAAAAAAATAAAAAAGTTAAAACTGTTTCAGGCGTTCTGCTTAAGAGTTTAAAAGGGGTTTTGCCATCTCACATATAGATGGTGTATTGCTATGAACAGGTTCCACCTCTGGCAGTTGCACGTATCCCGAAAACAGGCTGACAAATTTCAACTGAGAATGGAGAGGCGGTCGGAACTCTCCCATTGATTTCAGTGCTATTTCCAAGTGAAACCGAAAACCGTCTGAAAAACCGGGTGAAAACATGTGCCGTGGGGACAAGCCCTTAGAGTACAAAAGTTTCTCTTAGTTACCAACCACCTCCCCCCACCTTTTTCTCCTCTGTCTCTTAACTAATTTCTCTACAGGTTGCTTTTCAATCATGGTGAATCACTCCTTGCAGAATCTTTTCTCTAGCAGGAGTTTGTTTACTTAAGTAAATGTCAAGTTTTAAACCTTAGAGCTCTGTAGCCTTGTATAAAACAAATTATAAACCTCCTGGACTCATATAATTATAACAGGAATAACTAGAAATAGCAGAGCTGATATGACAAAAAAATAGATTCAGGTTGTCATGACATATTTCAACCAACTTGGTAGCAAAAAAACACGTTTTTTGCTACCAAGTTGGTTGAAATATATCATGACAACCTGAATCTATTTTTATGAGACTGTTATATGGAGTTGGGGTCCTCAGTTCAGTTGCCACATTGCGGTTTCTTGAATTGATATAACAGTGTGTTGGTTTGGTTAAATCATTGCTATAGAGCCACCCACAGCCTGACCAGGAAGTGTGAGTATGAAGCTGCCTGTGATTCTGTGACACTGCATCGTGAGACAACCCCTTTAAGGCTTTAAGGCTCTATCCACACGATCCCTTTAAGGCTCTATCCCGCGGATTTCGACTTGAAATACTCATCTAAGGCCAAAAGTAAACTATTGCGATTGACCTCAATAGAATATTACTCGTATTTACTAATATAATGCGTATTTTGGATGGTCAGTTTTTAAGAGTAAAAAAAAAAATCTTAGAACATGTTCATTCTTCGGTCGCATTCCACATGGAAAATTTACTATTGAGGTCAATGGATATGGCTAAACCTAGTGCAAAACGCGTCACAAAACATTTGTATGCCGTTTTCGATGCTGATCTCCATCCAAAACCCCATATAAATGAATTGGACTTGTTTTTGGAATGTAAATCTGCCGAAATTTGCCAGATAAAAAAAAGAGCAAAATCCATGTTGAAAAACGCGACGGATGACACAGTTTTCAATGGTATAATTAGAGATGGGCGAATTTCTCAAAAATTCGATTCGGTGACTTCGCCGAATGTTCCGACAAAATTAGTTTCGTCCCGAAGTAATTCGGGCCGAATCGTGTTGAAAAACAGCTATTTCCAGGCTGCACAGAGCCTGCAGGGTGCTGCAGAACGTAGTTCCATGCTTAAATATGCAGAGGGAGCTTGGTTTGGGCTTCATACAATGTTGTGTTTTAGTATGACACGCACATGACTGCCGCCGCTCTTAGAATCGCTTCACTATAAATTCCCTGGGCACTTAAAAGGCAAAACTGACCAAAAAAATTAAGGGGGAATGTAGCCCGATAAAGTCATGGCAGCGCCAGCTGGGAAAAAAACAAGCTGGGAAGGCTCAGGTGGCGACATCAGTGACAGAGTGTGGAGGTGAGGCGGCAGCCAAGCAGCATGAGGTCAGCAGTGGCACAATGACATTCAGGAGGTGGCAAAAACAGGAGTAGGCCACAGAGTGGCACAATGACACAGTGTGTAGGTCAAAGGCAGCGCCAAAAGCAGACATGAGGTTCCGACAGTGGCACAATGACAAAGTGTGGAGGTCAGGCAGCAGCCAAAAGCAGCAGCATTGAGGTCAGGGGCAGTGGCACAATGACATTCTGGAGGTGGCAAAAACAGGAGTAAGCCACAGAGTGCACAATGACAGAGAGTGGAGGTGACGGCGGCAGCAGCATTGAGGTCAGACAGTGGCCAATTGACTTTCTGGAGGGGGGCAAAAAAACAGGAGTAGGCCACAGAGTGGCATAATGACACAGTGTGGAGGTTTTCGGCAGCAGCCACAGCAAACAGCATGAGGTCAAGACAGTGCACAATGACATTCTGGAGGTGGCAAAAATAGGAGTAGGCCCCCAGAGTGGCACAATGACAGAGAGTAGAGGTCACGGCAGCAGCCCAGCAGCAGCATGAAGTCAGACAGTGGGAAAAATGAACAGGTGTGGAGGTGGCACAAAAAAGGGTAGGGCCACAGAGTGGCACAATGACACAGTGTGTAGGTTATGGCAGCAGCCCCCGAGCAGCATGAGGTCAGGGCATGGGACAATGAATTTGGAGTGGCAAA
>JAODAL010043220.1:0-34058 GCA_025379985.1 Phyllomedusa bahiana | reverse complement strand
CCCTCTAAATACAAAGGATATAACTACTTAATACGGGGCCCCCTAAAGATCAGGATAGGGCATAGGCATCTCCCCCCTTTTAAAATCCTCTGTGGTTTTAATTTCGGGGTTTGCCTTTTTAAAATATGTCAAATCTGTTTTGGCGGTTTTTCTTGCCCTTTTCCCCCCGGGTGAAATTTTGGCGGTGGATTTTCCCACCTCCTCGGCTCGGGCAGGAATGCCCATAAATAAAGCTGCCAGCCTGTTTGTAAAAATAGGGGGGGAGAGTTTTTTTCCTTTTTTAAAAACCCATCACCCCCAAATTTCCGGGCCGGAAGCAGACTGAGGCGGGGGAAGGGGGTTTTTAATGCCCCCGGGAAGAGGGTTCCCAGGATTTTACGGGGCATTGGGGGGGCCCGGTGACCCCCGGGCCGGATGGACCCCTGACCCGGCACAAAGAAACAGGGTCCCCGGGCAGCGGATTGGGGTTTCGGGGGAAATGGATTGGGGGGGGGGGGGGGGTTTTCCCCGGGAGCTGCAGGCGGCTGATTAAAGGTCCAGCATCACCTCATCCGTGTCCCGCCATACTGTGCACTCAGACTCATCAGCTACCTGTTGGCCCTCACAAAGGCTTGAGGCTCCTTGTTGTCACCGGTTCTGCTTTCCAAGGGTTAAGCTCACTCCAGTCCAAAGTAAAGATGCCCAAAAAACCACAACCCCCGCCTTTCCTGTAAACATGATGCATCCTCGTATGCGCGGGGTTAAAAGTTTAGAAAAAAGGGGAATCGGTGTCAAAATTTTGGGGTTTGGCGGGTGCGGGAACCCCCGGGGGCTTTGAAAAAGGGGGGCCCGGGTTGTTTTTTAAGGTAAAATTTTGCAAAAACCCCCAGAACAGACTTACCCCTGCCCAGCTTGGTGATGTACTGCACCAAAATCACAGCACAAGTAATGATAGTAAGTAGGGTTACCAAAATCCCAAAAATCACAGAAAGAAAAAAAAACCAAAATTCAAAAAAAAACCCTTTACTTGATATACAAAAAACCCAAAACCATCTAAAAAATACGAACCCCCAAAAAGGGAAAAAAAATTTTCGCTTTATAACTAATTTTGGTACCCAATAGTAAAAATTTGGAGATAAGCAAGAAAACCCCCTAAGAAAAGGCCCCCTACGGGCGAGCGGGGGAAATTCCCCCGAAAAGGGCGGCTCCACTTAAGGGGGGCGACCCTACTAAACCCTAATGTGAATATTCCCCTTAAAAAAAAAAAAAATTAAGGGGAATGAAGGTTTAAACTGGTACCAATACACATTTACTCCCCAAACCCCCCATTTTAGTTTCAAAAAAAGTTAACATTGACACAATACAGGGACACCCTGGAATAGTGGCTTTGCACTCATGGTCATTTCAGATGCAGCTGGGACCAGCCCCCTAAGGGCTCACAGACCCCCTCCACACTAGCGGCCACTGAAAGATCGGCAGACTTGCGTATTCCCCTCTGCCCCGTTAGACGTTGTACAGTTACAACCGCACAGAGCTCTCTGTAATTCTGTATCTCTATGATCACAGCTGGTAGGAAACAGAAAGTGACTGCAGGACGACGCCGGAGCCCGGAAAGGCAAGTAACCAGGTATATAGCACTAACCCCTCCCCTGCTCTGCTTGAGCTCTTCTGCTGTCCTAGATCACCAGTAATACAACTAATTTCAGGGGCTACAGTGTATTAGCAATTTCTGAAATATATTGTATAAAATAGAGTGTAAACCAGCAGTTTCCCTCCCACTATAAAAGCCCATCCGGTTTTCCCTCCCCCATGTAAGCCCTATTGCAGGTTTCCCTCCCTCTTTAAAAGTCCCATCTGCAGGTTCTACCCCCTCTAATAAGCCCCATCTGCAGGTTTTTTCCTCCGCTCTATAAAAGCCCCATCTGTAGGTTTCTCCCTCTAATAAAGCCCCATCGCAGGTTTCTCCTCCCCTATATAAAGCCCCACTGCAGGTTTTTCCCCCTTTAAAGCCCATCTGCGGTTTTCCCTCTGACATGAATCAGAATAAACCTTCCCCGTTTAGGTCAATAGGACCAAATATTCTATTCCCCAAATGCAGAATAATGAGAGGGAGAATTTTTAAGGCATTTTTATTACTTCTGGAAGTCAGCAGTTTCCATAACGGATGATCCGCCTTTACACAATTTGGGACCGCCAATGATGAGTCAGGTTTGGAAGCTTCTGATAGGTTAAATTTGGCAACATCTGAGTTAATTAGAGACACAGCGTTGATGAAATTTCGTTTAGCAAAACCAAAAACACACTGCTTCTGTTGTAACATCATGGGAAAGTCTAAAAGGAAATCAGCCAAGATACAGGAAGAGAATTGGGGCACTAGTACAAGTCCCGGATCATCCTTGGGGCAAAATTTTCCCGAGATCTGAAGGAGCCTCGTTCATCTGTACAAAGAATTATACACAAGTACAAACAAGCTGGGAATGTCCGGCCATCATACCGCTCAGGAAGGAGACGGGTTCTGTGTCTCAGAGGTGAACGTGCTTTGGTCCGACATGTGCTTATCAACCCAAGAACAAAAGCAAAAGACCTTGTGAAGATGCTGGTGGAAGCTGGTAAGGTGGTGTCATTATCCACAGTGAAACGAGTCCTGTATCAACATGGGCTGAAAGCTGCTCTGCCAGGAAAAAGCCATTACTCCAAAAGAAACAGAGAAAAGCCAGATTTATGTTTGTAAAAAGCACAGGGAAAAAAGACCGACATTTCCCGGAGACAGGTCCGGGGTCTGACGAAACTAAAACTGAACTTTTTGGCCATAATGACCATCGTTATACGTTTTGGAAAGGAAAAAGGAGAAGCTTTGGGAAACCTAAGAACACCATCCCAATTGTGAAACACGGAGGTGACAGCATCATGTTGTGGGGTTGTTCTGCTGCAGGAGGGACTGGTGCACTTCACAAAATAGATGGCATCATGAGGAAAGAAGATTATGTGGAAATACTGAAGTAACATCTCAAGGCATCAGCCTGGAAGTTACAGCTTGGCCAGAAATGGGTCTTCCAAATGGACAATGACCCGAAGCTGCTGCCAAACTGTTTACAAAGTGGCTTCAGGAGAACCAAGTCAATGTTCTGGAGCGGCCGTCACAAAGCCCGGATCTCAATCCTATTGGAAATGTATGGGCAAAGCTGAAAAGTCCGGAGCGAGCAAGAGACCCCCAAACATGGCCAGTGACACCAGTTCTGTCAGGAGGAAGCGGCCAAAATTCCACCAACTATTGTGAGAAGCTCGTGGAAGGATCCAGAACGTTTGAACCAAGTCCTAAAGTTTAAGGGCAAAGTCACCAAATACTAATGAAATGGAGGAAACTGCTGATAGGGCTTTATATAGAGAAGGGAGAAACCTGCAGATGGGGCTTTATATAGTGGGAGTGAGAAACCTGCAGATGGGGCTTTATAAAGAGGGAGGGAGAAACCTGCAGATGGGGCTTTATAAAGAAGGGTTGGAGAAACCTGCAGATGGGGCTTTATAAAGAAGGGATGGAGAAACCTGCAGATGGGGCTTTATATGGGAGAAACCTGCAGATGGGGCTTTATATAGAGAGGAGGAAACCTGCAGATGGGGCTTTATAAAGAGGGGATGGAAAAACCCGCAGATGGGGCTTATATAGAGAGGAGGGAGAAACCTGCAGATGGGGCTTTATAGAGAGGGATGGAAAAACCTGCAGAGGGGGCTTTATATAGAGAGGAGGGAGAAACCTGCAGATGGGGCTTTATATAGAGAGGAGGGAGAAACCTGCAGATGGGGCTTTATATAGAGGGGATGGAAACTGCTGGGTTCAGCTGTAAATAAGTGTAAATAAGGCATAGAGTGTGTAACACAATTTCAGGGAGAACAGTTTGTAATATAAATAGTTCCCGGGGCTGTGTTATATGAGATAATGACTTTCAATGGGTACAGTCTGTAATGTAAATCATTTCAGGGGGTGCAGTGTGTAATGTGACTTATATCAGGGGGACCCTCAGCTGAAGTTTTGCTCCAGGGCTCATGAGCCTCTGCCCTGGGAGCGGCTATGGAGTCAGGGAGTAACAGTTTGGGCCCCTTATGACGTTCACATTTAGTCCATGTTGTTTTGTAGGCTTTTGTATACAATATGTAATAGGTCAGATTTGTGCCCATGATGAGCCTTCAGCCCCTGGAGAGGCGGGGCTTACTTAGAGGAATAGTCTATATTTATAGGCGGGGCTTCGCCTTTAATCAATAATATAGAAGCTGCTTAGAAGTTTTCACTGATGAGATTGTGTCAGCTTTCGCTATCACTCTGAAATTCTTTTTGTGAACCAGGCAGCTCAGGATGAGCAGTGCTCTATTTCCTGGTGCATCTCTGTCTCTGGGCCCTCATATGAAGGGCCCCATCCTCAGCTCCTGTGCTCTCTGGGTCTGCTCCACGTGCCAGTGCATTGTATGGACATGGTGCACATCCCCGGCACTTTACACCCCGAGTCGCAGGACTCCACGCGCCGCATCGTGAAATTCCCTGTGTCTCCTCCTCCCAGACAAAGGGGAATAAAACGCTCGGCGTCCCCCGAGTAAAACGCTTACCGTGCGGCGGCGACTTTCATTGTCTCCTTGTTGATGCCGAGGAATGAAGCTGATAATCCTCAGATGTGATGACAAGTGCGCGCCATTGTACGCTAATTAACGCTCGTCCTTGTGGGACCTCATCAATCGTGTAGAAGCGGCCGGAGTCGTGCGCAGCCAGGAGGGCCCTCAGCTCCGGCAAAGAGCAACCACAACTCTGGAAGGATCAGCAGGGTGGAACGACATGGACGCGGCGCTAATGGCCACATTCATCACTTACTAAGGATTCCTGCAAGAAATTGGTGAGGATTCCTGAAAGACCATTCTCCCTATTAGTGAGACATTGGTGGTGGTCCTGGAGATGTGACCTCTGAGCTTTGGGGTGATGTGGCCACCATGCTCCAGACATGAGGGTAGGCTGATCACACACCTAAATCATCTGGAGGGCTCAGTGAGGTCTCCTCAAAGATGATGACATTGGTGGTGGTCCTGGAGATGTGACCTCTGAGCTTTGGGGGTGATGTGGCCACCGTGCTCCAGACATGAGGATAGGAGGATCCCACACCTAAATCATATGGAGGACTCATTGAGGTCTCCTCAAAGATGATGACATTGGTGGTGGTCCTGGAGATGTGACCTCTGAGCTTTGGGGGTGATGTGGCCACCGTGCTCCAGACATAAGGGTAGGAGGATCCCACCCCTACATCATATGGAGGACTCGTTGAGGTCTCCTCAAAGATGATGACATTGGTGGTGGTCCTGGAGCTGGGACCTCTGATCTTTAGGGTGATGTGGCCCCCATGCTCCAAACATAAGTGGGGGGGATCCTATACCTAAACCAAATAGGGGACTCAATAAGGTCTCCTCAAAGATGATGACATTGGTGGTGTCCTTGAGATGGGACCTCAGATCCTTAGGATGAAGTGGCCACCATGCTCCAAACATAAGTGTGGGGGAGGAGAGCGGGTGGAATCCTATACCTAAACCAAATGGAGGACTCAATGAGACCTCCTCCAAGAGGATGAAAGTTGTGGTGTCCGTGAGATGGGACCTCTGATCCTTAGGTTTATGTGTCCACCGTGCTTCAAATATGTGGGAGGAGGGTCCCATCTCCAAAACCTATAGAGACCTCACTGAGATCTCCGCAAAGACGATCACGGGGTTGGTGGCTCTTGAGGTGGCACCTCTGATCCTTTAGATGATGTGACCACTGATGTGACCACTGTGCTCCGAACATACGGAATTTAGTGGAGCTTCTTAGGAATTACTGCGCCGAATATTCCACATGTGTTTAATTGCAGAAATAATCTCCAGCTGGCGATGGGCAGACTCCCGTCTACGAGCCGGGCCAATGAATACGGAAAGGGCTTCCAGCTCATGGACTCTTTACGGGACCCCTCTGCCACATGACTCCAGTCTCATGATTGGCACATCCAGGTGGTGGCCCTGGTATGGATTCCTAGATGCTCTCATTGATGAGATGACCCTCTAAGGGGCCCTTTGCTTGGACCTCCCCCCCTACAGTATATGAAACAGTGGGACCATGGCGCCCGGAAATGGACACCACCCGGGATCTTGACCATTTGCCCCCCTCACTGACTCACCGGCGCCACCTTGGTGTCTTCAGATCAGACTATGTGGATTCCGGTGGCTGTATGAAGATGAAGGACAATATTATTTCCCCGTATTACATTTCGAATGGCGCGCACGCCTGGGTTTTTTTTCTTACCTTGGACGTGTTTATCAGTGTAATTTATGAGGCAGCGGGCACCGAGGAGAGACACTTGTAATTCTCCATAAATCTAAAGTTACAGGAGAGCTGCGGCGCCACGTAGCGAGCGCTTAGGAGGGTGGTTGGCGCTGGCGTCTTATGGTCCTCACCTGCCACCAGGGCCATGTGGCAAAACCGCAACGACCAGCTTGTCTGCCAGAGGAATTTATGTCACAGATAAGTAAGGTGACAGCGGCGCGACGTTTATGGCCAATATATTCATGAGAAGAACGGCGCGTGGATGAGGACGTCGGAGGTAACCGTTTACAGGCCAGGAGAGGAGCACAACATCTGTGCAGTCACCTGGCTCCGAAGCAAATATGTCTCATACCTGTCACCTGCACTGATACCCATCACCTACACTGATACCTGTCACATGTGCTGATATCTGTCACCTGCACTGATACCTATCACCTGCACTGATACCTGTCACCTGTGCTGATACCTGTCACCTGCACTGATAACAGTCACCTGAACTGATACCTGTCACCTGATCTGATAACTGTCACCTGCACTGATACCTGTCACCTGAACTGATACCTGTCACCTGTACTGATACCTGTCACCTGCACTGATACCTGTCACCTGCACTGATACCTGTCACCTGTGCTGATACCTGTCACCTGCACTGATACCCTTCACCTACACTGATAACTGTCACCTGCACTGATATCTGTCACCTGCACTGATATCTGTCATCTGCACTGATACCTGTCACATGCGCTGATACCTGTCACCTGCGCTGATACCTGTCACCTGTGCTGATACCTGTCACATGCGCTGATATCTGTCACCTGCACTGATACCTGTCACCTGCACTGATACCTGTCACCTGTGCTGATACCTGTCACCTGCACTGATACCCATCACCTACACTGATAACTGTCACCTGCGCTGATACCTGTCACCTGCGCTGATACCTGTCACCTGTACTGATACCTGTCACCTGCACTGATACCTGTCACCTGCGCTGATACCTGTCACCTGCGCTGATACCTGTCACCTGCACTGATACCTGTCACATGCGCTGATATCTGTCACCTGCACTGATACCTGTCATCTGCACTGATACCTGACACCTGTGCTGATACCTGTCACCTGCACTGATACCCATCACCTACACTGATAACTGTCACCTGCACTGATAACTGTCACCTGCGCTGATACCTGTTACCTGCGCTGATACCCGTCACCTGCGCTGATACATGTCACTTGTACTAATCTCTGTCACCTGTACTGATACCAGTCACCTGCGCTGATACCTGTCACCTGCACTGATACCCATCACCTACACTGATACCCATCACCTACACTGATACCTGTCACTTGTACTGATATCTGTCACCTGTACTGATACCTGTCACCTGCACTGATACCTGTCACCTGCGCTGATACCTGTCACCTGTACTGATACCTGTCACCTGTACTGATACCTGTCACCTGCACTGATACCCGTCATCTGCGCTGATATCTGTCACCTGTACTGATACCTGTCACCTGTACTGATACCTGTCACCTGCGCTGATACCTGTCACCTGCACTGATACCCATCACCTACACTGATACCTGTCACCTGTACTGATACCTGTCACCTGTGCTGATACCTGTCACCTGCACTGATACCAGTCACCTGCACTGATACCAGTCACCTGCACTGATACCTGTCACCTGCACTGATACCCGTCACCTGTACTGATACCTGTCACCTGCACTGATATCTGTCACCTGCTCTGATAACTGTCACCTGGTCTGATACCTGTCACCTGCACTGATACCTGTCACCTGCGCTGATATCTGTCACCTGCGCTGATACCTGTCACCTGCGCTGATACCTGTCACCTGTGCTGATACCTGTCACCTGTACTGATACCTGTCACCTGCGCTGATACCTGTCACCTGCGCTGATACCTGTCACCTGTACTGATAGCTGTCACTTGTACTGATACCTGTCACCTGCGCTGATACCTGTCACCTGTATTGATATCCATCACCTGTACTGACCTCTGTCACTTGTGCTGATACATATAACCTGTATTGATACCTGTTACCTGCACTGATATATATCTGATACATGTCCCCTGGATTGATTCATATCACCAATATTGATACATGTTACCTGCTCTGATATCTATCACCGGTATTGATACATGTAACATTGTTATATATCATCGGCAGCCGCCACTATTTATGGACCAATTGGAAACCACTAACGACTGCTAAAGAGTCTATGGCTGAGCTCACTGAGCACATTGGCTGCACAATGATCAATCACAGTGATCGGCCCGACCCCCCCACCCCCCCAGCCTCAGACACATCTACAATTTATCATGGACACCAAGGCAAAGAGTCCCAGCTTTCTACTGATTGTCCTGGAAGTTGCAGAAGTCATTGACCCTGATTGCAGCAGCGCAGGAGCGATCTGTTCTGCTGGGTTTAGCTCACAGAGCATTGTTCGGGCTTGATACAGATTTACTTGTGTGTGAGGAAACACCGGGGGATGGGGGGGCCGTAAAAAGATGCAGTGAGGTGTCCACAAGCGCTTTTTGGGGTAAAATGAAGCCCGATGTAAAAAACCCTTTACTTATTTCATATTTGCCAACTTTCTATGAATGTCTGAGAGACCCCTGGAAAAAGAATAGATCTCCTGTATCTCCCATGTGCTCACCCCTCCCTGTATCTCCCAGGTGCCCCATGTGCTCCCCCTTCCCTGTATCTCCCCAGGGCCTTGTGCTCACCCCTCCTGATCTCCAGGTGCCCCATGTCTCCCCCCTCCTGTATCTCCCGGGTGCCCATGTCTCACCCTCCCGTATCCCCCAGGTGTCTTGCTCACCCTCCCTGTATCCCCCAGGTGCCACCCCCCCCTGTACCCCCATGTCCCACCCCCCTGTATCCCCCCGTGCTCACCCCCTCCCTTATCTCCCATGTGCTCACCCCCCTGTTTTCCCCAGGTGCCAGTGCCACCCCTCCCTGTATCTCCCAGGTGTCATGTCTAACCCCCCCCTTAATCTCCAGTGCCCTGTGCTCACCCTCCCTGATCCCCCAAGGTCCCAGGTGCCCCCCTTTTTCCCTGTACTTCCAGGTGCCCATTGCCACCCCCTTATCTCCCTGCTCACCCCCCTGTACCCCCCCTGCCCATGGCTCCCCCTCCCTGATTCTCGGTCCCCCATGTGCTCACCCCCCCCCTGTATCCCCCAGGGCCCCCATGTGTCCCCTCCCTGTATTCCCAGGTCTCACCCCTCCTGTATCTCCGGGTCCCTGTGCTCACACCCCCCTGTATCTCCAGGTGCCCATGTGCTCACCCTCCCTTGTATCTCCAGGTGCTCACACCTCCCTGTATCTCCCAGGTGCTCATGTGTCACCCTCCCTGTATCTCCCATGCCTGCACCCCCCCTGTTCTCCCAGGTGCTCACCCCTCCTGTATCTCCCAGGTCCATGTGCTCACCCTCCCTGTATCTCCCTTGCTCACCCCTCCCTGTATTCTCCCAGGTGCCCATGTGTACCCCCCCTGTATCTCCAGTGCCATTGTGCTCACCCTCCTGTATCTCCAGGGTGTCACCCCCCTGTATCTCCAGGTGCCCATGTGCTCACCCTCCCTGTATCTCCCATGTTGTTACCCCCCCCCTGTATCTCCCATGTGCTCCCCCCCCCTGTATCTCCCGGGTGCCCTTGTGCCACTCCTCCCTGTATCTCCAGGTGCTCACCCCTCCTGTATATCCCAGTGCTCACTTCCCCTACCCTGTACTCTATCCGCACGTGCCCATATGTGCTCACCCTCCTGTATCTCCATGTCTGTCACCACCTTACCCTGTACTCCCATGTGCCACTGATGTGCTCACCCTCCTGTATCTCCCGTGCCTACACCCTTCCCTGTATACTCCCATGGTGCTCACCCTCCTGTATACTCCCATGTGCTCACCCACCACTGATATCTGCCAGGTGCCCATGTGCTCACCCCTCCCTGTATCTCCCAGCGTGCCATTGTGCTTCACCCCTCCCTGTATGATCCCGGGTTTGCCCTGTGTGCGTACACCCTCTACCTGTATCTCGCAGTGGCCACAATGTGCTCACCCTCCTGTTATCTACCCAAGTATGCCATGTGCTCACCCCTCCCTGTATCTCCAGGTGCCCATGTGCTCACCCTCCGTATCTTCCCAGTTGCCATGTGCTACACCGGCCTCCCTGTAATCTCTCAAGTCACCATGTGGCCTCACCCTTCCCTGTATCTCCCATTGCTCACGCCCTCACTGTATCTCCAGGTGCCCATGGTGCTCACCCTCCCTGTATCTACCAGTTGCCCATGTGCTCACCTCTGCCTGTATCACCCAGCGTCTGCCATTGGTTGCTCACCTTGTCCCTTGATCTCCATGTGCTCACCTCCCTGTGATCCCCAGGTGCCCATGTGCTATTGCACCTGTCCCTGTACTCTTCCCAGGTGCCCATGATGCTTCAACCCCTTCACTGTATTCCCAGGTTGCTCTACCCCCTCCCTATATCTCCCAGGTGCCCTTGTGGCTCACCCTCCTGTATCCCCATGTCATCACCCCTCCTTGTATCCCCCATGTGCTCACCCCTCCCTGTATCTCCCAGGTGCCCATGTGCTCACCCTTCCCTGTATCTCCCAGGTGCCCATGTGCTCACCCTTCCCTGTATCTCCCAGGTGCCCATGTGCTCACCCCTCCCTGTATCTCCCATGTGCTCACCCCTCCCTGTATCCCCCATGTGCTCACCCTTCCCTGTATCTCCCAGGTGCTCACCCCTCCCTGTATCTCCCAGGTGCTCACACCTACCCTGTATCTCCCATGTGCTCAACCCCTCCCTGTAATCTCCCATGTGCTCACCCCCTCCCTGTATCTCCAGGTGCTCACCCCTCCTGTATCTCCCTAGTGCGTGCACCCCTCCCTGTATCTCCCAGGTGCCCATGTGCTCACCCTCCCTGTATCTCCCATGTGCCCATGTGCTCACCCCTCCCTGTATCTCCCAGGTGCTCACACCCTCCCTGTATCTTCCCGGTGCCCCATCGTCTCCCCATTCCCTGTATCTCCCAGGTGCCCATGTGCTCAACCCTCCCTGTATCCCCCAGGTGCTCATGTGCTCACCCTTCCCCCCCCTATCTCCCAGGTCCCCCATGTGCTCACCCCTCCCTGTATCTCCCAGGTGCTCACCCCTCCCTGTATCCCCCAGGTGCTCATCCCTCCCTGTATCCCCCAGCTGCTCACCCCTCCCTGCCTCTACCAGGTGCCCATGTGCTCACCCCTCCTTGTATCCCCCAGGTGCTCACCCCTCCCTGTATCTCCCAGGTGCCCATGTGCTCACCCCTCCCGGTATCTCCCAGGTGCTCACCCCTCCCTGTATCTCCCAGGTGCTCATCCCCTCCCTGTATCCCCCAGGTGCTTCACCCTCCCTGTTCCCCAGTGCTAAACCCTCCCTTGTACCCCCCAGTGCTCATCCCTCCCTGTATCCCCCAGGTGCTCACCCCTCCCTGTTATCTCCCGGGTGCCCTGTGTCACCCCCCTGTATCTCCCAGGTGCTCACCCCTCCCTGTATCCCCCATGTGCCCATGTGCTCACCCCTCTCTGTATCCCCCAGGTGCTCACCCCTCCCTGTATCTCCCAGGTGACCATGTGCTCACCCCTCCCTGTATCTCCCAGCTCAGTGCTCACCCCTCCCTGTACCCCCAGGTGCTCATGTGCTCACCCCCCCCTGTATCCCCCAGGTGCCCATGTGCTCCCCCTCCCTGTATCTCCCAGGGTGCCCATGTGCTCACCCTCCCCTGTATCTCCCAGGTGCCCATGTGCTCACCCCTCCCTGTATCTCCCAGGTGCCCATGTGCTCACCCCTCCCTGTATCTCCCAGGTGCTCACCCCTCCCTGTATCTCCCAGGTGCCCATGTGCTCACCCCTCCCTGTATCTCCCAGGTGCTCACCCCTCCCTGTATCTCCCAGGTGCTCATGTGCTCACCCCTCCCTGTATCTCCCATGTGCTCACCCCTCCCTGTATCTCCCAGGTGCTCACCCCTCCCTGTATCTCCCAGGTGCCCATGTGCTCACCCCTCCCTGTATCTCCCATGTGCTCACCCCTCCCTGTATCTCCCAGGTGCCCATGTGCTCACCCCTCCCTGTATCTCCCAGGTGCCCATGTGCTCACCCCTCCCTGTATCTCCCATGTGCTCACCCCTCCCTGTATCTCCCAGGTGCCCATGTGCTCACCCCTCCCTGTATCTCCCATGTGCTTAACGCTACCCTCCCTGTATCTCCCATGTGCTCACCCCTCCCTGTATCTCCCAGGTGCCCATGTGCTCACCCCTCCCTGTATCTCCCAGGTGCTCACCCCTCCCTGTATCTCCCAGGTGCTCACCCCTCCCTGTATCTCCCAGGTGCCCATGTGCTCACCCCTCCCTGTATCTCCCAGGTGCTCACCCCTCCCTGTATCTCGGTCGCGCCCATGTGCTCACCCCTCCCTGTATCTCCCAGGTGCTCACCCCTCCCTTTTATCCCCCAGTGTCACCCCCTCCCTGTATCTCCCATGTGCTCACACCCTCCCTGTATCTCCAGGTCCCAGTGCTCACCCCTCCCTGTATCTCCCAGGTGCTCACCCCTCCCTGTATCTCCCAGGTGCCCGTGTGCTCACCCCTCCCTGTATCTCCCCAGGTGCCCATGTGCTCCCCCCTCCCTGTATATCCCAGGTCCCATGTGCTCACCCCTCCCTGTATCTCCCAGGTGCCCATGTGCTCACCCCCCCCTTTGTATTCTCCCGGGGTGCCCATGTGCTAAACCCCTTGTTCTCCAGGTGCCCATGTGCTCACCCTCCCTGTATCTCCCAGGTGCTCACCCCTCCCTGTATCCCCCAGGTGCCATGTGCCCCCCCTCCCTGTATCCCCAGGTGCCAGTCCCACCCCTCCCTGTATCTCCAGGTGCCCATGTGCTCACCCTTCCCTGTATCTCCCATGTGCTCACCCCTCCCTGTATCTACCAGGTGCCCTTTGTGCTCACCCTTCCCTGTACCCTCCCAGGTGCCCAGTCTCAACCCCTCCCTGTATCTCCAGGGTGCTCACCCTCCCTGTATCGCCCAGGTGTCCATTTGGTGCTCACCCTCCCTGTATCCCCCTCCTCCCCCCTCCCTGTATCCCCCCCATGGCTCACCCTCCCGTATCACCCAGGTGCCCATGTGCTCACCCCTTCCTGTATCTCCCAGGTGCCCATCTGACTCACCCTTCCTGATCTCCCCAGTGCCCATGTGCTCACCCCTCCCTTTTATCCCCATGTGCTCACCCCTCCCTGTATCTCCCAGGTCCCCAAATGTGTCACCCTCCCTTTGTATCTCCCAGGTGCCCCCAACCCTCTCTGTATCTCCCAGGTGCTCACCCCTCCCTGTATCTCCCATGTGCTCACCCCTCCCTGTATCTCCCAGGTGCTCACCCCTCCCTGTATCTCCCATGTGCTCACCCCTCCCTGTATCTCCCATGTGCTCACCCCTCCCTGTATCTCCCAGGTGCCCATGTGCTCACCCCTCCCTGTATCTCCCAGGTGCCCATGTGCTACCCCTCCCTGTATTTTCCCAGGTGCTCACCCCTCCCTGTATCTCCCAGGTGCCCATGTGCTCACCCTTCCCTGTATCTCCCAGGTGCCCATGTGCTCACCCCTCCCTGTATCTCCCATGTGCTCACCCCTCCCTGTATCTCCCAGGTGCCCATGTGCTCACCCCTCCCTGTATCTCCCAGGTGCTCACCCCTCCCTGTATCTCCCAGGTGCTCACCCCTCCCTGTATCCCCCAGGTGCTCACCCCTCCCTGTATCTTCCAGGTGCCCATGTGCTCACCCCTGTATCTCCCATGTGCTCACCCCTCCCTGTATCTCCCAGGTGCCCATGTGCTCACCCCTCCCTGTATCTCCCAGGTGCTCACCCCTCCCTGTATCTCCCAGGTGCTCATCCCTCCCTGTATCCCCCAGGTGCTCATCCCTCCCTGTATCTCCCAGGTGCTCATCCCTCCCTGTATCCCCCAGGTGCTCATCCCTCCCTGTATCCCCCAGGTGCTCACCCCTCCCTGTATCTCCCAGGTGCCCATGTGCTCACCCCTCCCTGTATCTCCCAGGTGCTCACCCCTCCCTGTATCTCCCATGTGCCCATGTGCTCACCCCTCCCTGTATCTCCCATGTGCTCACCCCTCCCTGTATCTCCCAGGTGCCCATGTGCTCACCCTTCCCTGTATCTCCCAGGTGCCCATGTGCTCACCCCTCCCTGTATCTCCCAGGTGCCCATGTGCTCACCCCTCCCTGTATCTCCCAGGTGCCCATGTGCTCACCCCTCCCTGTATCTCCCAGGTGCCCATGTGCTCACCCTCATCTGTATCCAGGTGCTCACCCCTCCCTGTATCTCCCAGGTGCCCATGTGCTCACCCCTCCCTGTATCTCCCAGGTGCTCACCCCTCCCTGTATCTCCCAGGTGCCCATGTGCTCACCCCTCCCTGTATCTCCCAGGTGCCCATGTGCTCACCCCTCCCTGTATCTCCCAGGTGCCCATGTGCTCACCCCTCCCTGTATCTCCCAGGTGCCCATGTGCTCACCCCTCCCTGTATCTCCCAGGTGCCCATGTGCTCACCCCTCCCTGTATCTCCCAGGTGCTCACCCCTCCCTGTATCCCCCAGGTGCTCACCCCTCCCTGTATCTCCCAGGTGCTCATGTGCTCACCCCTCCCTGTATCTCCCAGGTGCCCATGTGCTCACCCCTCCCTGTATCTCCCAGGTGCTCACCCCTCCCTGTATCTCCCAGGTGCCCATGTGCTCACCCCTCCCTGTATCTCCCAGGTGCTCACCCCTCCCTGTATCTCCCAGGTGACCATGTGCTCACCCCTCCCTGTATCTCCCATGTTACCATGTGCTCACCCCCCTGTATCTCCTGTATCTCCCAGGTGCCCATGTGCTCACCCCTCCCTGTATCTCCCAGGTGCCCATGTGCTCACCCCTCCCTGTATCTCCCAGGTGACCATGTGCTCACCCCTCCCTGTATCTCCCAGGTGACCATGTGCTCACCCCTCCCTGTATCTCCCAGGTGCCCATGTGCTCACACCACCCTGTAACAGGGCAGCATCCCACTACTGGGCGCCACAGCAATGGTCAATCTGATGCCAAGTGAAGGGAACAGAGGGTAACTCAGAAACTGGGAACATTTGATCTGGGGTCTGTGGACAAAGAGGTCTGGTCTGGGGTCTGTATGTTTTAGAGGATCTGGTCTGGGATCTGTATGACTTAAGGGGTTTGGTCTGGGGTCTGTATGTGTTTAGGGGTAAGGTCTGGAATATGTATGTGTTTAGGGGTAAGGTCTGGAATCTGTATGTGTTTAGGGGTAAGGTCTGGTATCTGTATGTGTTTAGGGGTAAGGTCTGGTGTGAGGTCTGTATGTTTTAGAGGGTCTGGTCTGGGGTCTGTCTGTGTTTAGGGGTCATGTCTGGGGTTTGTATGTTTTAGGGGGTCTGGTCTGGGATCTGTATGTTTTAAGGGTCTGGTCTGGGGTCTGTATGTAATTACGGGTCTGGTCTGGGGTCTGTATGTTTTAGGGGTCAGAGCTGGGGTCTGTATATTTTCGGGGGTCTGGTTTTGGGCCGGTAGGTGCTGGGGGTCTGGTCTGGGGTCTGTATGCTGTAGGGTGTCTAGGGTATGTATATTGTAGTGGGTCTGGTGTGAGGTCTGTATGACTTAAGGGGTTTGGTCTGGGGTCTGTATGTTTTAGAGGGTCTGTTCTAGGATCTGATGTGTTTAGGGGCTCTGGTCTGGGATCTGTATGCTTTAGGGGGTCTGGTCTGGGGTCTGTATGTAATTAGGGGTCTGGTCTGGGGTCTGTATGTTTTAGGGGCTCTGGTCTGGGGTCTGTATGTAATTAGGGGTCTGGTCTGGGGTCTGTATGTTTTAGGGGCTCTGGTCGGGGGTCTGTATGTTTTCGGGGGTCTGGTCTGGGGTCTGTATGTTTTAGAGGGTCTGTTCTAGGATCTGATGTGTTTAGGGGTCTGGTCTGGGGTCTGTATGTAATTAGGGGTCTGGTCTGGGGTATGTATGTGTTTAGGGGGTTTTGGTCTGGGGTCTGTAGAAATTACGGGTGTGGTCTGGGGTCTGTATGTTTTTGGGGGTCTGGTCTGGGGTCTGTATGTAATTAGGGGTCTGGTCTGGGGTCTGTATGTTTTAGGGGGTCTGGTCTGGGGTCTGTATGTAATTAGGGGTCTGGTCTGGGGTCTGTATGTTTTAGGGGGTCTGGTCTGGGGTCTGTATGTAATTAGGGGTCTGGTCTGGGGTCTGTATGTAATAGGGGGTCTGGTCTGGGGTCTGTATGGTTTAGGGGGTCTGGTCTGGGGTCTGTATGTTTTAGGGGGTCTGGTCTGGGGTCTGTATGTTTTAGGGGCTCTGGTCTGGGGTCTGTATGTTTTAGAGGGTCTGTTCTAGGATCTGATGTGTTTAGGGGTCTGTATGTGTGAATGGAAGCAGAACATAAGGAGATGCTTGAGGTCCGGCGCAGCTCGCTGTGCGTTGCCGTCACCTGCGCAGTCTCCTCATAGATTTGGCCCCTTGGCTGCTCTAATGACAGAATCTGAAATCTGCGCCGGGCACCAGGAGGTTTAGATTTGCGCTAGAATTTTCAGTCATTCTGTCCTGATAATAAATTTGTTGGACTGACGCTGCCCCCCCCCCCCCCCCACTTGTGCATTAGAGGCGAATAGTCCCTTTATTAGTGTGAATACAGCACACAGCTAAATTTATCATAAAGAGGCGGTAAAACCTGACGCTGCGGCGGTGGGTGACACCTCAGTGATTACACAGTAAATGGAGAGGAGATGGGTGTCAGGATCACCGGCGGCACCGGCAGGACCATGGCGGTCCCGTGCACCGCGGCGCCGAGTAATGGAACACAATGAGTTTCCATCTGTAAAGCTCGGTGTTCATGATGCCAGAATTTAAAAGTAAAATGAAGGCTGAAAAAAATCCATTTATTCTGTATTAATCCCCCTCCCCGGGAGTGGCGGTGGCGGCTCGCAGATTGTAAATAATAAGAGAGGAGATTACGCGTTATAAATAAATGCGCTTATTAGAGGCCAGCGCGCTCAGAGAAGTAGGTGTAGAAATAACATGTCCAAAGGCCTTCTGTGCTACTCACAGCAGCACAGAGGGTGTCAAGACAGGACTTTGATAAACCTATGGGTGGTCACAAAATGAGAGTTAAGGTTGCGTCCCCACGGCAGTGGACAAATACTGGTCGGTTTGCCGACCGGTATTTGTCCGGTTTTGTCCCCACTGCACGGGTTTTCGGCCGGTTTTTCAGCCGGTTTGCGGTTTTTCAGACCGACTGAAAAACCGTCCGAAAATGAGCACAATGGTGCTCTATGGAAAACCCGTGCAGCAGTCCCCACTGTCCCCACTGTCCCCACTGCACAGGTTTTCCGTCGGGCGGTTTTTCCGCCCGCGGTCCGGCCGCAAAACATTGAACATGCACATTCTTCCGTCCGGTTTCCGCACAGAATTTGTGCATGTCAATGTGAAGGGGGAGGGCTCATCGCGGAGAAACCCCCCCCCCCTCCCCGCGGCCATGGGCAAACTGGGCGGTATTTGTCCTGTGCAGAGGGGATGCGCCCTCAATGTTTTTTGAGCGGCCCGCGGGCAGAAAAAGCGCCGGGCGGAAAACCCGTGCAGTGGGGAAAGTGGGGACTGCTGCACGGGTTTTCCATAGAGGACAATTGTGCTCATTTTCGGCCGGTTTTTCAGGCGGTCTGCAAAACCGCAAACCGGCTGAAAAAACGGCCGAAAACCCGTGCAGTGGGGACATGCCCTTATGGTAAAGTCCCTAGCAGCACAGAGTATTTAAGCATCTTAGAGAAGGCCACATAATGAGTTATGACAGAAGTAAGGGCCGTGGCAGCACAGAGTATTTCAGAAGAGGTGTGTGCTGATCTTAGAGGAGGTCAATTAATGAGAGCTATGGAACGAGTAGGATCTTTGGTAGCACAGAGTATTTCAGGAGAGGAGTGTGCCGATCTTATGCAAGGTCACAGAATAAGTGTTATGGAATGAGTAGGATCTTTGGCAGCACAGAGTGTTTAAGGAGAAAACTATGCTGATCTTATACAAGGTCACAGAATGAGAGTTATAGGAGAAGCACAGAATGTTTCGGGAGAGGAGTGTGCTGATCTTATACAAGGACACAGAATGGGAGTTATAGAAGAAAGGTCTCTAGCAGCACAGAGTATTTCAGGAGAGGATTGGGCTGATTTTATAGGAGGTTACAGAATGAGGGTTATAGAAGAATCTGCCCTAGACAAGACTATAAAACATAACCTTTAGTTCGGTAACTTACAATGTGGAATCATCTAAAAGCTGTAAGTCACAGATATACAAAAAATGATGTGGTATCCACCAATGGGCAGCACATAGGGAAAAAACACTGACATCCTCTAAGTACTCATCCACCTGACACCACAATGTGGCGGCATCGCCCCAGTAAGGACGGCCCCACCTGGAACCTGGGCTGCTATACCCTGAATAGAAATACACAGGTTTATGGTTTTTCAACCCGACGCGTTTCCTTCCCCAAATTACCAAGGAATTCATCAGGGGATAACACAGGGAACGTGTAAACCAATGTTAGGCAGAAAGTAGAATATAGTTACTGCAAGAGGCTCATAAAGCCAGTCGGCCATTAATAAACATGTCGCCGCATGTCACAGACGATAGAGCGGTCCCTTAAGTTTGGAACACACTCACAGGAGAGGATCCCAACTCAGGTAGAGCCCACAGCCCAGAGGGGTAATCCAATGACCATTGCTAATCAGATAGGTCGCTAGCGGATATGGAGGTCTCATTACTTCAGGAGGGGTTATCCTTCACACCGGCCACCTTGCATCTATTCATTCGGACTAAGGACTTGGAACTTGGAGGCTCAATTGGCACAAATTCCATAAATTTAGGGACAAAAAGGGGTCGCCTTAATCTTGGACCTTCTGATGAAGAGCTTTCATGCTACACGATGTGAATGATCTACACAGAGTAATCGGGATTTGGGGAAGGACCGTTTGCACAAGGCAGACTGAACCATACACCTACTCCGCCTGTTGGCGATCGCTCCTGTATTGATGTGCTCGGTAAATTGGTCCTTAAAGATTTATCTGAAATTCAACAAGACGGCAGAGTTTCTAACCTTGATTCTATGCAGATACGAGCTCTAGAGAGGGATATGAATCTAATCATACAGCTCTCTGACAAGGGCGGGAATATTGTCCTTCTAAATCGACCCGAATACATTCAGATGTGCGCGTCTATCCTAGCTATGAGATCCGAGCTAAAGACCCTACTCAGGTGTATAGCGAGGAATCGATGGATAGATTGAAAAACCAAAGGAGATAAACTCATTGACGAGGGAGAATTCAACGTTACAAGGTCACCCCAGACACCTGTGTTTTATGCCTTACCTGAAGTTCATAAGGGTTTAACACCACGTAAGGGGCGACCTATTGTCCTGGGCATTGATAGCCTTACACAGAACATGGGTGTCTATCTTGACAAACGTCTTATAGAGGATGTAACCTCACTCCCGTCCTGTATGAGAGACACAATGGACTTATTGGAGAGAATAAAAGGAGTCACGGTTGATGAACAAACCATTCTTGCCAAAATTGACGCCAAAGCTCTCCATTCATTGATCCCTCATAATAAGGGTCTGAAGGCAGTAGAGTATTTTTTATCAATGAGAGGTTTACAATTCCATCCTCACAACAGTCTTATACTTAAACTCTTGGAATTAGTTTTGACAAGCAATTATTTTCTGTTCCATGGTTGCATGTACCACCAACTAAGTGGCGCGGCAATGGGCAGTCGCTGCGCTCCAACCTATGCAAATTTGCTTCTGAGTTGGTGGGAGGTGAATATTGTTTTTGGTGTCTTTGATGTTCCAGTTTGGAATTGTCCTCTGGGCCCGCTACATTGATGACATCTTTGTGTTATGGGTGGGCTCAGGGACCAATTTAAACATTGGAGGCGACTTGTATGATTTTTGGTGCCCAGGCGCCATTTTTTGCACGCATAAGTAGCGTAGAACGCACCGGAATCTATGAACCTGTTCCACCGCGGATCATAGATTTAGCGCTTTCTAGCTAAACAGGCTCAGGTAAACCCCTTCTAAAGTGCTCTACCTGTTCCAGCAGCAAAGTGCCTGGATTTGCCATACTGGAGCTATAAATGTGTAGTATTGTACGGTTGTAGTGCGCCCCACCTCCCACACACACACCCGAAATCAGGCGCATTACAAAGTGCCGCAGGCGCCACATGATGCATTTGACATTGGAGGGCGCCTGTTTAAAAATAGAGCGAACAGGGACATACATGTTGCCCTGGGGGTCAACACTTAACCAAAACCCAATTGGTGTAAAGTTGTCATCAGACTGGAATAGAAGTGTCTGACCATTCCTAGATGTGGAGATAACTAAAAAAGAGTCGGGGGAGCTGTCTATGATGGTCTATCAGAAGACCACAGTGACCAGCAGTCTCCTCAGTTGGAGGCGCTGTCATCCTCTTCCGCTTAGAAGGGTATTCCGAAAGGCCAGTTCCTCCAACTCAGAAGGAACAACTCTAATCTAGTTCTATACCATCAAAAGCTAGAGAGCTGGAGCAAAGGTTTCAGAATAGGGGATACCCTAACAAACAAGCACATAAATCTGCACTGCAGCAGGATCATTCACAATTACTGATCCCAAGAAATAAAGAACAAAATAAACCTCAGAATAGATTAATTGTCGCCTTTGATTGGACTCAATCTGTGATCAAGGACAAAGAATCCCTAAATAAGCACTGGGACACCTTAAGAATGGACAGTGACTTGGCAGAGGTTTTGCCAACATATTCTCAAGTCACATATAGGAGAGGGAGACGGTTGGGGATAGACTTACCCATAATAATACCTAAAGAATCATTGCTTAATAGACAAATCAAGGGGTGCTCTAAATGTGGGCATTGCAGGGTTGTAGTTGGATCAAGCAAACTAAATAGGCCTATGTTTCCAGCTGGAAATAAGGAGCCACATGTCCGTGCCCTATGGAATATGTTGGGAAGACCATGGAGGCAGCGTATCGTGGAACATGTAGGGGATACAAGGAATGACATGTAGGGGATATAAGGAATGACATGTAGGGGATATAAGGAATGACATGTAGGGGATATAAGGAATAACAGATACCCCACTATCCAGACATTTTAACCAGATTCGTGGTGGCAACAACCCTGACCTCAAATTGGAGCTCAAAATGGTTTGGATTTCACCACATGGAAGTGACATTGATAAAAAAAACTCCTCCAACTGGAGGCCAGGTGGATTTTCAGACTGGGCACCGTCCATCCACATGGACTGAATGAACAGCTCCTTTATTTAGATCAGACATTATTTCATGGTATATTAGCGGCATCTACATTATGAATATCAACTTTATGTGACTTTATGTTGTGGGAACATTTATGCCTTTTATACCCCCATATAGAAATCACCTTATCCCCATTGTGTAATTTAGCCTACCTACTGCCAATATGGGCATTTCCACTTGTATCTCCCCTTATCTATTCATCCTGACCGTCGTCTCCGTTCTTCATTCTTCTATATCTACATCCCCATACGTTGCTCTAGATTAACCACTTGGTTTTTAATGCCATAAAGAGTTAAAATCCTGTAATCTGTGTCCCCTCTTTAATTTATAGAATTGCTCCAGTCGACTTGCTCGCACCTAAATGGAGTGGTGCATATAGTGGTGATGAATAATTCCTAAACTATGGTTCTGGGCTACTTAATAGCATTTCTAGAGAGCCCATAGAAGATTAACCTTTTCATCTCCTTTGTCATGTAGGATGTGCCATTTCTCCACAGTCGCAGGCTGGGCTCCTATGTCATTCGGTATGTGACGAAACGGGAGCCACTGTGTGTTGTCGCCTGTTTACTTGCTATGTTTAGTAGCCGGACACGGTTGGTATATATATATATATAGGCTTTGGATTACTTTTGCTCGTTTTTATTATTGCTAGTTTGTGATAGTGAGAAATATGTCTGAAGTTTTCAGCTACACAAGCTGCAGCTATGCTGGATGATATAGGCAGTGATACGGGTGACAGTGAGGTCAGTGCAGATACAGAGTTAGGGCTTGTTCACACGATGTTTTGGATCCGTGTTGGATGCGTTTTACGGATCCGTTTTTAACCTGCGAAAACTGGATGCAAACTGCATCCAAAAAGCAGACCCAGAAAACGCAACAGATGATCCTTTTTTGGATGCGTATTGCATGCGTTTTGCACGTGTTTTACGGATCCGTTTTTTGGATCCGTTTTTTCAATGCTTTATTTAAATCAACCTATCAAACTGAAATTTAAATATAATATAACCTATCAATAACCAAGTAAAACCACTTTTTTTTACCTAGTGTCAATCAGCTGTACATACACCTATGATTTTAGAACCTGCCCCCCCACCTATTTTTTTTTTTTTAAATCAACCAATAGTTTTCAAACCCACCCCATGTAAATGAATTAATAAAAATCATTTATAAACTAGATCATTTATAAACTAAATATTTATAAACTAAATATATATCTAGTATACATTTATATAAATATACATTTATATACTATGATATACATTTATAATATTATATACATTTATATTATATATAAATACTATACAAAAGTATATTTATATATATATATATATATATATATATATAAATATACTATTATATACATTTATATATAATATATATATATATATATAATAATAATTATATACATTTATATAAAAATATATTTATATACATTTATAAACTAAATATAACCCAAACATAATATTCAAATTTTATATTTAATTTAAATCCAATGCGTTTTTACGGATGCGTTTTTGGCATCGAAAGCGGATCCAAAACGCATCCAAATGTATGCTGCGCTTTTGGAACCGCTTTCGGGATGCCAAAAACGCACTCCATTATTTCCTATGGGGATTTCTCTTGCATAAAACGCAAGAAAAATTGACATGTCAATTCTTAAAACGGATCCGAAAAGCGGATCGCAAAAAGCGCATCAGGGATTACTCATCTGAACAGTGATGCGCTTTTGCCATTGAAAGCAATGTTAATCACACTGACAATTGTTGGATCCGTAAAATGGATCACAAAAACATCGTGTGAACAAGCCCTTAAGATAGTTCCAATACAAAGTAACAATCCAGCGGCTAAAGCCGGTCCTTTATTGAAAATATGCCATAAGCAACAGCTATAAGGTGCAGGAACTGAAAATGCACTTATGCGTTTCGAACCAGAAACAAGGTTCTTATTCACAGCAGATACGGACTTAGCTGACACCAAAGAGTCAGAAGCAGAAAGTGAGACTGAATGTACAAAATGTAGTTTCAAAAAGCTGCCATTTACAGTGACCAAAGCAGGAACTCAGATTGAAAGCAATAACATCCCTGACAGTGAACTTGGATTTTTACCATTTTCTGCTGGACTTCACCTGACAAATGCTTTGAACTGTATCATTCAGTATCAGGCTATGAGCAGCCAAGCAGGACAGTGAATAGCAGGACTTTTTCTAATGTTTATGACATTTATTTGACGTTTGTTTGACGCCGGCAAATGTGCATTTGATTGTTTCAGGCAATAACAGTTGTTTTACTTGAAAATAACCGGTTTTCGGCAAATTTAACGTATTGGATAGGAAGAGGTTAATATTTTGCCTGTCTATCTCAGTCCTGCACCTCTACTTGGCCCTTTCTTTCATATTAGTGCTGCAGCTATGAGCAAACCGGTGGCCGGACGGAGAATTACTGTAGCCTGTAGACATAGAGCCGGGACTCATTCATGTCAGAGATGTGGGAGGCTCCGCCCGTCCGAGCGCCGGATTCCTACAAACTGGGGCTTCTCATCCACTGTGGCTGTATTCTAGCCTGAAGACTTGTAAGCAGGCTTGGACTGGCGCACAGGGGAATAGGGAAAACCTCCGGTGGCCCCTGAGTATGGTAGACCCAAAGTTTTTTTTTTTTAAAGGGAACCTGTCACATAGGTGATGCCCCCCTTGCTGAGGACAGCACAACCTATGTCAGAGCTGCTCTTCCCAGCGCTGTGCCCCTTATTCTGTAAGATGCAGCAGTTTTAGAGCATTTACCCCTCAAATCTTATTCATGAGCAGGCTAGGCCCCGCCCACCTGAGGCTAGCCCCGCCCACTGACAGTTATTCACATGTTTCTACCTATTCAATGTAATAAGTTAATCGGTTGTGAGGTGGGCGGGGCTAGCCTCAGGTGGGCGGGGTATGAAAAAAACTGACTTTTCTGGCAGATGTGAGCATTAAATGCTCTATAAATACAGCATCTTGTAGAATAAGGGACACAGCGCTGGAAACAGCAGGTCTGACACTGGCTTGTGCTGCCCTCAGCAAGGGGGGCATAACCTACGTGACAGGTTCTCTTTAACTCCATATACATTTTCAGAAGAGGCAAAAAGCAAGAGTATAGGAGGCAGGTGCAGTCATTTACAGGAGCTGCAGGGTGTGCCCCTAAAACAGACTCCACCGGTGGGCCCAGAAACAGCTCAACTGGTGGCCCATAGAGTCACCTCACCTGTGGCCTCTAGGCACCCCAGTCCAACACTGATTGTAAGTCTAGCATCCCCATCTCTACAGATTTGATTGGTAAGTGCTGTGAGTGTACTCCAACATTAAGGGACCGCTCTATTGTCTGTGACATGAGGGACATGTTTATTAATGGCTTTATGAGCCTCTTGAAGTAACTATATTCTACTTTCTGACTAACATTGGGTTAAACTCTCCCTGTGTTATCCCCTGATGAATTCCCTGGTAATTTGGGGAAGGAAATGCGTCAGGTTGTAAATGAAAATGGGTGTTAACCATAAATCTGTGTATTTCTATTCAGGGTATAGCAGGGCTGCTTAGCCCAGGTTCCAGGTGGGGCCGTCCTTATTGGGACGATGCCCCCACATTGTGATGTCAGGTAGACGGGTATTTAGAGGATATGAGTGTTTTTTCCCCATGCACTGCCCATTGGTGGATACCACACACTTTTTGTATATCTGCGTTTTGCAGCTTTTAGATGATCGGACATTGTAAGATCCCGAACTAAAGGTTATGTTTTATAGTCTTGTCCAGGGCAGATGCTTATATATTGCTTCATAGTGGAGCGGTCCTTGGGGTGACCTATATGTACCTTCAGGCTACATCCACACAACATATGTAAAATGCTGATCGGATTGTGGTTTAGAATCCAGATGCTATTTTATCATCTTTTGGAGGGTTTTGGGGGACGGTTCTGTCCGTGGTTTGCCCGTCCCCATAACCATTGAACTGCAGATCTTCTGCCCAAAGACCGGGTGGAAGTTTTTCAGAACATCAGTGGCTGAAAATCCGTTCAGTGTAGACTACTGAACGGATTTTCTAATAAAGTCTATGGGGAAATCCGACCAAATAACCATGCCGCATGGACGGACTCTAAACCGACTGTCAACCTTTTATATAGACGGTTTTTGACACCACCCGTGGAACGAAAAACTTAGAACATGTTCATTCTTCTGCCCGGTTTTCGGGCGGAACATAAACCATTCAATGTGAAGAGGGACGACTTGAATCTGCAAACCGCAGACAAAAGCCGTCCCTTTACGTGCAAAACAATGACAAAATATGGGTCGGACTATGCTACCAGTATTTTGTCATTGCTTGAATGAATGCACCCTAAGGCCATGTTCACACGGCTTAAAATGGGCAGTATTTAGGTCCGTAAATACACGCCGAAGTGCGCAAATTACGGGCTGAAAACGGCCCATTCATTACGGTAATCCACAGCTCTCATAGAGAACTATGGATTACGTCCCTCTCCCTGCTCAGCGAATCCGCCGGGCGGGGAGATAATTGACATGTGAATTACTAGCGGCGCATACGCGCCGCTGGTAATGCAAGTCAATGGGCTGGCGAAGTGCCGGCCCCCCACTCACTCCCCCCGCTCCCACCCCGCCCCCGGCCACACGGCTTAATTGCGGGGCGTAACATAGCCTTATAGTATAAAGTTATAGAAAAAAAAGCACAAAAAATGAGACATTACTTACTCAAAAAGCACCACAATTCTTTGGGCCATATTCACAGCTCAATGGCTGGACCATACTGAACCCAGAAGCTGGCAACTCCGGCCTTTATGCTAACTTGGAAAAATTGACAGGTGCAGCTAATTGTAGAGCAACAGCTCACATACCCCCACTGCTAGGGGAACCATTAGATGATTAAAAAAAAAAACAACATAACACCTGTTCACACCAGCATGCAGAAAAGCCACAGTATAATGCAGGGGGAGATTGCACAAATGCAAAAATACCAATAGCACAACCACTCACATACCCTCAATACACCTGTCAATTTTCCCAGTTAGCATATAGGCCAGAGTTTCCAGCTTCTGGGTTCAGTTTGGTCCAGCCATTGAGCTGTGAATATGGCCCATAGAATTGTGGTATAAAGTTATAGAAGAAGCAGAGTTCCCAGCAGCACAGAGTATTTCAGGAGTGGAGGGTGCTGATCGTGTTGAAGGCCATAACGCCTAGGCTCCTGCTGACACCACTGTGGTGGTGAGACAGAGTGGGGGTGGGGGATCGGAGGGGGGAATGTGTATGAATGTATGAGCATCGATCTCCCCTGATGAGGGAGGCTGCAGTTGTCACATTGATACTTTGTAATAGATCAGATTTGCTAAAAATCGATACAATGTTACAAATGTTACAGAAGATACAGTAGTGGTCACATGATAACGGCCTGGCGGAGGCGCAGTGACACGGGGTTTAGTCTGAGCCCTTTCAGGGTAACATGGATTCGCCTCCTTAGTGAGAGATAGAGATAAAAGTTACTTTTTAGAGATTCACAGGTATTCAGTAATCGTCAGAAATGGGTTAACGATGGCTGACGGCGACATTGGATTCATTTACACCCCACGACCAATTCAGGTTCTCTTCAGATAATGCTGAATATTGTAGGAGGTCAGAGAACAAAAGTTACATATAGGAAGGTGCAGGATGCCCAGCAGCACAGAGTATTACAGGAGAGGGTTGTTCTGCTTTTCTGGGAGGTCAAAGCTGAAGGAGAGGATATTTGTGCTGATTTGGGGGTAGGGCAGGGATACAAACATTCATGTGATCACAGGGTATTTGGGAAAAGTCCTCAGACAGCACAGAGTATTTCAGAGACTGCAATACAAACTCACAAGTCAATGCACATAGTGAAATGTTGCAACGGAGGTGACTGGAGTATAAAACCTTACAGCTTTGGAGGTGACTAGAGCATAACATAATACAGCTCTGGATGTTGCTGGCGAATAAATCCTACAGCTTTGAAGGTGACTGGAGTATAAAATCATATGGCTGGAGAATAAAATCCTACAGCTTTGGTGGTGACTAGAGCATACAGTCCTACAGCTCTGAAGGTGATTGGAGTATAGCATAATACATCTGTGGATATCACTGGAGTATTAAATCATACTGCTTTGGGGGTAACTGGAACATAAAATCACACAGCTTTGGAGGTGACTGGAGCATAACATAATACAGCTCTGGATGTAATTGGAGTATAAAATCACTTGGCTCTGGAGGTGACTGGAGAATACACTCCTACAGCTCTGGGGGTGACTAGATCATAAAATCTTACAGCTTTCAATGTGACTGGAGCATGGCATAAAACAGCTCTGGATGTGACTAGAGTATGGCATAAAACAGCTCTGGATGTGATTGGAGTATGGCATAAACCAGCTCTGGATGTGACTGGAGTATGGCATAAACCAGCTCTGGATGTGACTGGAGTATGGCATAAACCAGCTCTGGATGTGACTGGACTATGGCATAAACCAGCTCTGGATGTGATTGGAGTATGGCATAAAACAGCTCTGAATGTGACTGGAGTATTAAAGCAGCTCTGGATGTGACTGGAGTATGGCATAAAACAGCTCTGGATGTGATTGGAGTATGGCATGAAACAGCTCTGGATGTGTCTGGAGTATGGCATAAAACAGCTCTGGATGTGACTGGAGTACGACATAAAACAGCTCTGGATGTGATTGGAGTATGGCATAAAACAGCTCTGGTTATGACTGGAGCATAAAATCCTACAACTTTGAAGGTGACTGGAGTATAAAATCCTGTACATTTTGTCAAGGCTCCAGAGTTCAGCAATTCCGCCACCATGTCTTAGTAAGAGATACGCAGAGGTGGCGGTGGGGGAGGGGTGCTGCGCCGAGACCTTGCATTGCTAACAACCAAGGCTGCGCCGTGTCCTCCGGTGAATAGATTAACATCTTCTGCGCCACGGAATGATGACTCCATTAATAGGCTCCTCCGTGCGCCGCCATCGACGGATGAAATATAGATGGCGGCGCAGTCTTTGAAGTCGCCACCTACGAGCACCAGAGTCAGACGCTGCCCATTATCCGCCGCCTCAATAATTGACCAGACACAAAGGTTCAAGTGGATAATTGCAGATAGAAGAGGCTTCCATGGATAATGTATCTGGAGTCCGCAGACCGTGTGTACAGCGACCAAGAACACAGCGTCACATGCTGGAATATAAAGTGTATCAGGTGTCGGAGGTGTCATGGCTGAGTCTGGCAGATGTAGGAGCGCTGAATTTGTAAGATGTTCAGAGACGAGTTTGTTGGATGTAGTTTAGCTGAGTTATTTGGTGCAGCAGAGCTGAGCTTCACCAGGGCAGCTATTGAGAAGGTAGTGGCTTGAATTTCTCAAATGTAGCAGAGTAGAGTTTGTTGCAGGGTCATTCTATCAGCACCAGGAAAGCTGAAAAGTAATGGTCTCAAACATGTGGCCACTGTGTGCAGAGGTGGGTCAGCGTATTCCGGGGTGGGTCAGTGTATTCAGGGGTGGGTCAGTGTATTCAGGGGTAGGTCAGTGTATTCAGGGGTGGGTCAGTGTATTCAGGGGTGGGTCAGTGTATTCAGGGGTGGTTCAGTGTATTCAGAGGTGGGTCAGTGTATTCAGGGGTGGGTCAGTGTATTCAGGGGTGTGTCAGTGTATTCCGCGGTGGGTCAGTGTATCCAGGGGTGTGTCAGTGTATTCAGGGGTGTGTCAGTGTATCCAGGGTTGTGTCAGTGTATTCACGGGTAGGTCAGTGTATTCAGGGGCAGATCAGTGTATTTGGGGTTGTGTCAGTCTATTCAGGGGAAGGTCAGTGTATTCAGAGGTGGGTCAGTGTATTCAGGGGTAGGTCAGTGTATTCAGGGGTGGGTCAGTGTATTCAGGGGTGGGTCAGTGTATTCAGGGGTGGGTCAGTGTATTCAGGGGTAGGTCAGTGTATTCAGGGGTAGGTCAGTGTATTCAGGGGTGGGTCAGTGTATTCAGGGGTAGGTCAGTGTATTCAGGGGTAGGTCAGTGTATTCAGGGGTGGGTCAGTGTATTCAGGGGTGGGTCAGTGTATTCAGGGGTGGGTCAGTGTATTCAGGGGTGGGTCAGTGTATTCAGGGGTGGGTCAGTGTATTCAGGGGTGGGTCAGTGTATTCAGGGGCAGATCAGTGTATTTGGGGTTGTGTCAGTCTATTCAGGGGAAGGTCAGTATTTTGGGGGGGGGATAGGGGATTCGGGGGGGGTTTTAAATTTCGGGGGGTGGGTCAGTGTTTCAGGGTGGTTTTTGTATTAGGGGTGGGTAATTAATTCAGGGGTGGGTCAGGGTATTCAGGGGTGGTAGGATTCAGGGGGGGTGGGGTCCGGGGTATATTACGGGGGGGTCATGTTTTCAGGGGGGGCGTGTATTCAGGGGGGTCAGTTATTAGGGTGGGTCAGTGTATTCAGGGGTGGGTCAGGGATTTGGGGGGGGTTTTAGGTATTCTGGGTGGGTCAGTGTTTCGGGGGTGGTTTGAATTCGGGTTTGGGTCATGTTTCGGGGGGCAGTGTATTCAGGGGTGGGTCAGTTTATTCAGGGGTGGGATAGTGTATTCAGGGGTGAGTCCAAGAATTCTGGGGTGTGTAAGTGTATTCAGGGGTGGATTAGTGTATTCAGAGTTGGGAATGTGTATTCGGGGCGGGTCAGTGGATTAAGGGGTGGATCAGTGTATTGAGGGTTTGCTCACTGTATTCAGGGTGTTAATGTATTAAAGGGGTGGTCAGTGTATTCAGGGGGGTCGTGTATTCTGGTGGTGGTGATTCGGGGGGTGGGTCGGGGTTTTCAGGGGGGGGTAAATTTTTTCAGGGGGGGTCAGGATTCAGGGGGTCGTGTATTCAGGGGTGTTAAAGTATTCAGGGTGGGCAGTGTATTCAGGTGACATTGTTTTTGGGAAAGGTTCAGTGTTTCAGGGTGGTTCATTGTATTCAGGGGTGGGTCAGTGTATTTGGGTGGTCATGTTTCGGGTGGGTAAAGGAATCAGGGTGGTCAGTTATCGGGGTGGTCGGTATTCAGGGGTGGGCAGGTATCAGGGGGGGTTTTATTTAAATTAGGGGGGGGGAAGTTGTATTGGGGGGTGGAGTGTATTCGGGGGTGGGTTGTTTTTGGGGTGGGTCAGTGTATTCGGGGGGGGGGGGGGGGGGTCAGGGTACTCGGGGGGGGTTCGGAAATTCTGGGGGAGGTTTTTTCGGGGGTGGTGTGTATTCAGGGGGTCAGTTATTCGGGGGTGGGTCCAAGTATTCAAGGGGGGGTCGTTATTCGGGGGGGGGTCATTTTATTCCGGGGGTTGGGTCATGTATTCAGGGGGGGGTCGTTGTTTTCAGGGGGGGGTCATGTATTCAGGGGGGGGGCATTATTCGGGTGGGTCATTGTATTCGGGGTGGGTCGGGTATGGGGTTGGTCAGTGTATTCAGGGGTGGGTCAGTGTATTCAGGGGTGGATCAGTGTATTCAGGGGTGGGTCAGTGTATTCAGGGGTGGGTCAGTGTATTCAGGGGTAGGTCAGTGTATTCAGGGGTGGGTCAGTGTATTCAGGGGTGGGTCAGTGTATTCAGGGGTGGGTCAGTGTATTCAGGGGTGGGTCAGTGTATTCAGGGGTAGGTCAGTGTATTCAGAGGTGGAACAGTGTATTCAGGGATGGGTCAGAGTACTCAGGAGTGGATCAGTGTATTCAGGGGTGGGTCAGTATATTCAGTGGTGGGTCAGTGTATTCAGGGGTGGGTCCGAGAATTCTAGGGTGGGTCAGTGTATTCAGGGGTGGGTCAGGGTACTCAGGGTTGGATCAGTGTATTCAGCGGTGGGTCAGTGTACTCAGGGGGAGGTCAGTGTATTAAGGGGTGGATCAGTGTATTCAGAGTTGGGTCAGTGTATTCAGGGGCGGATCAGTGTATTCAGGGGTGGGTCAGTATATTCAGGGGTGGGTCAGTGTATTCCGGGGTGGGTCAGTGTATTCAGGGGTAGTTCAATGTATTCAGAGGTGTGTCAGTGTATTCAGGGGTGTGTCAGTTTATTCAGGGGTGGATCAGTGTATTCAGGGGTGGGTCAGTGTATTCAGGGGTGGGTCAGTGTATTCAGAGGTGGATCAGTGTATTCAGGGATGGGTCAGAGTACTCAGGGGTGGATCAGTGTATTCTGGGGTGGGTCAGCGTATTCAGAGGTGGGTCAGTGTATTCAGGGGGGGGTAGTTATTCGGGGTTGGGTCAGTGAAATCAGGGTTGGCTCAATGTATTCAGGGGTAGGTCATTTTTAACAGGGGTAGTTTATGTATTCAGAGGGTGGTAGTGTATTCAGGGTGGTGTCAGTATTTCGGGGGGGTCAGTGTATTGGGGGAGGGTCAGTGTATCGGGGTTTTGCATTATTCGGGGGGGGATCAGGGGTCTCAGGGGTGGTTGTGTATTGGGGGTTTAGGTCAGTGTATTTGGGGGAGGAAAGTTTATTCAGGGTGGTCAGTATTCAGGGGTTAGGTTTTCAGTTTATTCGGGGTGGTGGGCCCTTTGTAATATTTTTTTTCCCGGGGGTTTGGTCAAGAATGGGGGGTGGTCAGTGTATTCAGGGGGGGTCAGGAATTTTGGGGGGGGTCGTGTTTTTGGGGGTGGTCAGTGTACCAGGGGGGGGCAGTGTATGGGGGGTGGTTCAGTGTATTCGATTTTGGTCGGTGTATTAGGGAGATCAGTGTATTCAGGGTGGGTCAGGGTATTCGGGGGTGGGCGGTATTGGGGGGTGGTCGTGTTTCAGGGGTGTCAGTGTATTCAGGGGTGTCAGGAAATTTGGGGGGGGGTCGTGTATTCAGGGTGGGGGGTTTATTAGAGGGTAGTTATTCGGGGTGGGTTCAGGTATTCGGGGGTGGGTCGTGTATTAGGGGGGGGTGTGATTCAGGGGTGGGGTTCAATGTATTCGGGGTAGGTGTGTATTAAGGGGGGTAGGTAATCAGGGGGGGTCGTGTATCAGCTTTGGTATTCAGAGGTGGGTCAGTGTATTAAGGGGTTTGTCAGTGTATTCAGGGGGGGGTAGTGTATCGGGGGGGTAAATGTATTAGGGGGTCGTTTATTCGGGTTGGTAAATTATCGGGTGGGTGAAATTAGGGGGGGGTAAGTTATTCAGGGGTGGTCAGTGTTTTTAAGGGGTGGGTGTGTATTCAGGGGGATCAGGTATTCAGGGTGGGTCGGTATTTCAGGGGGGGGGTCAGTGTTTTGGGGGGGGGCAGTTTTTTCAGGGGTGGTCATGTATTAGGGGTGGCGGTTTAGGGGTTGGTTGTATTTACGGTGTAGTGTATTCAGGGGTGGGTCAGTGTATTCTGGGGGGGGGGGCCCTTGATTCAGGGGTGGTCAGTGTATTCAGGGGGGGGTCAGTGTTTTAGGGGGGGGTATTTATTCGGGGGGGATAAATGTTTTCAGGGGTGGTCGTGTATTCGGGTGGATATGATTGGGGGTGGTCAGGTTTTCAGGGGTGATCGTGTATTGGGGAGGTCATTGTATTAGGGGTGGATCATGTTTTAGGGGGTAGTTTTCGGGGGGGGTCGTGTAAAAGGGGTGGTCAGTGTATTCAGGGTGGTCAGATTCAGGGGTGTCAGTTATCAGGGGGGGTCAGTGTATTCAGGGGTGTTTCAGTGTATTCAGGGGTGTGACAGTTTATTCAGGGGTGGGTCAGTAGATTCAGGGATAGATCATTGTATTCAGGGGTGGGTTAGTATATTCAGGGGTGGGTCAGTGTATTCAGGGGTAAGTCAGTGTATTCAGCGGTGGGTCAGTGTATTCAGGGGTGGATCAGTATATTTGGGGTGGGTAGGTATCAGGGGTGTTTAGTGTTTTTGGGGGTGGTCAGTGTATTCGGGGGTGGCAGTTATTAGGGGTGGGTAATTTTCAGGGTGGGGTAAGTGTATTGGGGTTAGGTCAGTGTATTCAGGGTGGAAAAAATTATTCAGTGGTCTTTGTCTTAAAAGGAGGCAGTGATTAGGGGGGGTCATTTATTCAGGGGGTGTCAGTGTTTTTTGGGGGGTGGTCGTGTTTTCCCGGGGGTAAAATGATCCAGGGGTGGTCAGGTACAGGGGGGGTTCAGTTTATCCAGGGGGGTCAGGTTTTGGGGTGGAAGTGAATTCAGGGTGGGTAGTTATTAGGGGTTTCAGTGTTTTCAGGGGTAGGTCAGTGTATTCAGGGGTGGGTCAATGTTTGGGGGTGTCAGTGTTTCGGGGGTGGGTCCGTTTATTCTGGGGTGGGTCATTTTTTTCAGGGTGGGTCGTGTATTCAGGGGTGACAGTTTTTTGGGGGGGGGGTCAGAATTCAGGGGCGATCAGGTTTTTGGGGTTTGGGTTTTTTCAG
>JAODAL010043219.1:0-34058 GCA_025379985.1 Phyllomedusa bahiana | reverse complement strand
GGGTTTTTTTTAAAATTGAGTGATTGGTACCCAAAATTTTTCGGGAGAGGAAGCCTGATGACATAAACAACTCTTCTACTGAACCCTCAAAAATCCCCTTTGTGGCCAAATTTTCACTTATACAACCTTGTGAAGACCAGACTGTGATAGATCCTTGTCCTTTACGTAACCCCTCCCCCCACACCTGTTTGGTCACCCTAGTTTTAAAAAAAAAAACCTAATTTCACCTTTAATTATCTTCAATCCTAAAGGTCCATACTTTTACCACTTACAGATAGGATATTGGTTTATTTTTTTTTTTTTTTTCCAATTGAAAGGTTATTACAATTTTGTATAAACGGGAACATACAATTAAAGCCATGAGAGATTGCTACTCATAGTTCACAGAAAATGATCTAAAATTGGATAAAAACATAGAAATATCGAAGGCTATTGCTCACAGAATTTAAGACAAAAATCGCAATCTCAAAAACTAGAATAAGAAAAAATATAGATCTTGAATTAAAAACAAGGGGAAAACCGGACAAAAAAAAAGACAAAAAAGCAAAGGGGGGGGGTTTAAAAAAAGGGGGAGATTTTGGGGGGGGGGGGAGTAAGGGGGGGAGGTCAAGGTCATTTAAAGGGCATTTGTAAGAAAAAAAATCCTAAAGGGGTTTTTTAATCCAATTTGTGTCCATAAAGACCATGTCCCGCAAAGATGTCAGCTTTTCGTTAAGGGGGGGCCGCGGTGTTTCCCTTCGGCGACCTCCCTTCCCCTATGGGTCAATCAGATTTCCCCAGGGGGGGCAGTTTTTTTTTCCATCTATTTTTCTTCAGGCATTTTGGCTGCCGTGAGATGTGCAACATGATCTACTCTTCCCCGGAAAGGTTCTCCACCGGGCCCCTGAGCAAGTTACCAATGGGTCAAGCGGGGAAAATCCACCCCCAGAATGTCCCCCAATAAATCCCTGCCCCTGAAGCCAAAAACGGGCCGCAAGGGGGGAAAGCCCCAAAAAAATATGGGGAAGAGCCCCACCCAGACGGACATCTCCAACGTTGGGAAGAGGGGGGGGGAAACCCCACTTGGGGGAGGATATCACCCGTGTGGTCCAAAAGGGGAAAAACCTTTTTTAACAATTTCTCCCTTCTGGGAAACCCGCAAAACTGATGCCTACCCTGGCCCGCCTTCCAAGTGCGGCATGTTAAATGGGGGTTTTGGGGCCTACCTATTTTTTAAAGTTTCCCACTTCTTTTTTTGTAGTTATGAACTCGGGTTTTCACCCCAGAGAAGGTCATTTAAGATGAATAGATTCCAGAAAAAAAGACCTTTTGTCACCCCCCCCCCCCTTTGCAATAGGACAAAAAGGGGGAGCCCGGAGGGGAGAGGGTACTTGTCCCAAAAAGGGAGAAAAAGAAGGGGGGGAAAAACCTGGGGGTAGGGGAAATTTTAGAGCCCTTTGGGGTAATCCATGATCTCTTAAAAAAAGCCCTCAAAAGTTTAAAGCCTGCGATCCTGAGCCCCCGCTAAAACCGAAAAACAAAAAAAAAGGATCCCCCCCCCGCCTTGGTCGAGCAAAGTAGCCTGGGAGCTAGGGGGTAAGAGGGGGGAAACAGACAAAGGAGGAAAAAGGGAAGGAGGCCGGTGGGGGCCGGCTAAACCTGCCCCCCACAGAGTCCCCCAATTTGGTTTAGTGAATTTATGGGGCCCAATAATTTTCAAAACCTCACCCAGTGGTCGAAAAGGCCACGGGAAGGCATTAGGGGGCGTGGGGGGCCAAAAACCCATAATTTTCCACCTCCACCCCTTTTTGGGTTTTAAAGAGCGGGGTTTAATTTCTTTAATAAAAAATTATCAAATCGGATTTTTTTGTCTCATTTTTTTGGGTTTTTGGTTCTTTTCAAAGGCCCTTTAAAAGTACCCAAATTTCAAAAGGCATTTTTAAAATTTTTTTTTATGAAAAAAAAATATATAAAAAAAATTCTGGGGTTTTTCCCACAAATTTTGACCCACCCGGGACCATAAAACCCCAACCCCCAACTCCCCTCTTCTTATTGTCATTTGGTTTCATAATTGCCCATGGCCCCCAGTTTTTTGCCCCCCAAGCTTTTTTTCTCATAACATTTCCCCTGGGTTCATAAATTTTCAAACCCCGTTCCCCCCCATGGGTTCATCATTTTCTAACCCGTTGCCCCCATGGGTTCTTTTTTAAACCCCCGTTCCCCCAGGGTTTTCTTTTCTAAATCCCCCCTTGGGTTCAGAATTTTGTTTCTCATGTTGCCCCCATAGTTCTAGTTCATAGTTTCTTGCCTATGCTACTCCCATGGTGCCCTCACCCCCATGTTGCTCCCATGGCCCCAGCTTTTCACCCCCATGGTGCTCTCATGGCCCCAGCCTTGCACCTCCATGGTGCCCTAGGGCCCCCCAAACCCTTTTCCCCCCCATGGATTACGGGGCCCCAGCCTTACGCCACTCATATTCCCCCCACATCCCAAACCTTTCACCACTCCTGTTGCCCCCACTGTCCCAATCCTTCACCACCCATGTTGCCCCCATGGCCTACCCCTTAAAACCTCAGTGCCCTCGGTTCCCGCCGTTTGCTTCCCAGTATTTCTCACCTGTTTCCCAAATGGTCCCAGCATTTTCCCACCCATGTGGCCCCCATGGTCATAGAATTTATTCGCCCATTTTTGCCCAACTTGTCCCCATAGTCCCATCATTGTCTCAGCCATGTTACCCCACGGCCCCAGCATTTTCCCACCCATGTTGCCCTCGTGGTTCCAGCATTTTCTCCTCCAAGTTGCCCCCATGATCCCAGCATTGTCTCACCCATGTTGCCCTCATGAGCCCAGAAAAGGTTTTCCCACCATGTTTTCCTTTTTGGAAACAAAGGTCCCAGCATTTTCTCAACCATGTTGCTCCCATGGCCCCAGGATTGTCTCGTCCAAGTTGCCCCCATGGTCCCAGCATTGTCTCGCCCATGTTGCCCCCATGGTCCCAGCATTTACTCATCCATGTAGCCCCCATGGTCCCAGCATTGTCTCATCCATGTTGCCTCCATGGTCCCAGCATTTACTCATCCATGTTGCCACCATGGTCCCAGCATTGTCTCATCCATGTTGCCTCCATGGTCCCAGCATTTACTTTATGTAGCCGCAGGGCCCGCTTTTGTCTACCTTTTGCCTCCATGGCCCCAAGTTTTTACTCATCCACGTGAACTATTTTATCCATGTTGCCCCCCAGGTTCCAGCTTTTCTCACCCAATTTTCCCCCCATTTCCCGCATTGTCTCACCCATGTTGCCCTCATGAGCCCAGCAAGGTCTCCCCCATTTTTCCTCTTTAAAAAAACGGGCCCCCACATTTTTCAACCTGTTGCTCTGGCCCCAGGATTGTCTCGTCCAAGTTGCCCCCATGGTCCCAGCATTGTCTCGCCCATGTTGCCCCCATAGTCCCAGCATTTACTCATCCATGTAGCCCCCATGGTCCCAGCATTGTCTTATCCATGTTGCCTCCATGGTCCCAGCATTTACTCATCCATGTAGCCCCCATGGCCCAGTTTATCCATGTTGCCTCCCTGGTCCCAGCATTTACTCATCCATGTAGCCCCCATGGTCCCAGCATTGTTTTACCCATTTCCCCCGGCCCCAATTTTCTCCATGTGCCCCCATGGCCCTTTGTCTTACCGTTCCCTCCAGGGTCCCATTTACTCTCCATGCCCCCCCCGGGGCCCACATTTCCATCCATGTTGCCTCCATGGTCCCGCTTTAAAACCCCATTACCCCAGGGCCCAGCTTTGTCTTATCCATTTCCCTTGGTCCCGATTTATACCCATTTTCCGCAGGGCCCCAGCTTGTTTCCATTTGCCTCCATTCCACATTTTCTCACCAGTTGCCACCATGGTCCCAGCATTTTCCCACCCATGTTGCTCCATGGTCCACTTGCTCCCCATGTTGCCCCATAGCCCCAGCTTTACTCACCTTTTCCCCCATGGCCCGCTTTGGTCTTATCCATGTTGCCTCCATGGTCCCAGCATTTACTCATCCATGTAGCCCCCATGGTCCCAGCATTGTCTTATCCATGTTGCCTCCATGGTCCCAGCATTTACTCATCCATGTAGCCCGCATGGTTCCAGCATTGTTCTCCTTTGCCCCTGGTCCAGCTTTACTCTCCATGTTGCCACCATGGCCCCGCATTTTCCCCCCCCATTTGCCCCAGGCCCCAGCATTGTTCACCATGTACCCCCCATGGTCCCGTTTGTCCATCCTTGTTTCCAGGGGCCCCATTGTTCATATGTTGCCTCCATGGTCCCCCCCTTTTATGATCCATTTCCGCCAGGTCCAGCTTTTTCATCCACGTTGCCCCCGTAGTCCCAGGATTATCTCGCCCATGAAGCCCCTTTTTGTTTTTTTTCCACTTTGCCCTTGTTTATGATCTTTAAAAATTTTTTTTTTATTCATTTTTTTCCCGGGGACTGTGAAGAACTCTACCTCCTGGGGCACAGGAAGAGCGGGGTCTTCGTCATCCGACCTGAGGGCTCTCCGTACCTGGTGGTCCAGTGCTACATGTATGACTGCGGGGGGGACGCATCCAGAGGAACCAATTGACCGGAAATCACTGGGCGAGACGGGGAGGGCTTCCCAGTACGGCTTCGGAACATTGAGGGGGCCATTCCCTGGGAAATCCTCAAAACCTTTGAACACAAAAGTGGAACAAAGTGGGTTTCCCCCTTGGTGGATCCCAAAAAACGAACAAAGGCGGACTACGACAGATTACCTGACAACGCCACCACAAGTACGACTGCGCGGGGAAAAATTTAAGGGGACGCCGGGTGCATTGTCCCGGGCCCCGATAAACCATGACAATATGGGTTCTCCCTTTTGAGACGAAAAAGATGGGCGTCAATTCGTGCCCAAAATCTTTAGGGGCGGTGGTGGTTCGATGCCTGCTACGACGCCCATCTCAACAACAAGTGGCGACTCCACTGGCAACCACTGTGTGACCATAACTGCAGGGGCTCGCTCATCCTCATCAGACCCGTCCACATGTATTGTAACCGGGTGTAGAGCAAGCGCCGGTGTAACAAATGATCAATCACCAATCTGAAATTCTGCAAAATTTCTCCTCCAATTTTCTGATGAATTATTTCCCTTGTGATCTGGGGGCCCCCGGGGACACCCTAAAAATTTAATATGTTGTTGTAAAAACAACGTTGTGGAGTCCGAACTTACTGTGCGCGGAAACTCAGCTGGTGTTACAGCCATGTTGATAACCAGGGTTGTGACCATGAAAAGAAATTTCCCAGAGCAGTCACTTGGGGGAGGGCGTTTATTACAAGGTTCTCCAATTCCAATAATTCTTCAGCTCCACATGTAATGGGGTAAACGCCCAAAGAGGATCAGCAATGTGGGGTACGGTCAAGCCTCATCTCCCACAGGGCATCACTCTAAAACCTTATGGCTGCGCATTTACACCTATATAAAGGGGCGCTCCAACCATAGACTCTGATGGCATATTGATGGGGAGGTATCAAGACGGGGTGGCCTATAGTAACAATGATGACCCATAAAAATCGTAAAACAGCCTATACCCAAAAATCAAAGATACAACCATAACTACAATCAATGATACAACTTAAACTAAAAATCAATGATACAACCTATAACTAACAATAATCAATGAAAAGCCTTTAAAATAACAATCAATCAATGCACAGCCTTAAATAACAATCAATAACAGCCCATAACTAACATCAATGATTCAGCCTATAACTAAAATCAATGAACAAACTTTTAACTGCAAACATGAAACGTCTAAAACAATCAATGATGAACCCTTAAAATAACAATCAAGATAAAACCTTTTTAAAATAACAATCAATGTACAACCTATAACTTAAAAACAGTGATACAACTTAAAAAAACAAACAGTGATCAGCCCTTAAATAACAATCAATGACCAACTATAATAAAAATAATGACAAGCCTATAATAACAATCATTTACAACCATAAGAATCATAAAGCCTTTAAACCTAACAATCAATGATAAAGCCTTTTAATAACAAACAATGATACAGCCTATAAATAACAATCAATGATAAGCCATAACTAACACAATGATACAACCTATAACTAAAATCATGATACGCTATAAAAAAACAATCAATGATACAGCCTATAACTAACAATCAATGATACAACCTAACTAACAATCAGTGATACAACCTATAACTGACAATCAATGATACAGCCTATAACTAACAATCAATGACACAACCTATAACTAACAATCAATGACACAGCCTATAACTAACAATCAATGATACAGCCTATAACTAACAATCAATGATACAACCTATAACTAACAATCAGTGATACAGCCTATAACTAACAATCAATGATACAACCTATACCTAACAATCAATGATACAACCTATACCTAACAATCAATGATACAACCTATAACTGACAAACAATGATACAACCTATAACTGACAATCAGTGATACAACCTATAACTGACAATCAGTGATACAACCTATAACTAACAATCAATCAATGAAACAACCTATAACTAACAATCAATGATACAACCTATACCTAACAATCAATGATACAACCTATAACTGACAATCAATGATACAACCTATAACTGACAATCAATGATACAACCTATAACTAACAATCAATGATACAACCTATAACTGACAATCAATGATACAACCTATAACTAACAATCAGTGATACAACCTATAACTAACAATCAGTGATACAACCTATAACTAACAATCAATGATACAACCTATAACTAACAATCAATGATACAACCTATAACTAACAATCAGTGATACAACCTATAACTAACAATCAATGATACAACCTATAACTAACAATCAATGATACAACCAAAATAACAATAAATTCAATGATAAAATTTTAAAACTAAAAATCAACGATAAAACCCTTTTAACGGGGGGAAACTATACAAAACCTATAACTAACAATTCAATGTACAACTATAACCAATCAATGATACAATATAATAACAATCGTGATAAAACCTATAATAGAATCAATGATAACCCTTAAAACAACAGTGTACCCCTATACTAGAAACAGTGATAAAACCTTAACAACAATCAGGATACAACCTAAAACTGACAATAAAATAAATGATACAATTTTTAAAAATAAAAACAAAGGGATACAGCCTATAACTAACAATTTCAGTGGGTACAACCTAATTAGCAATCAATGATAAAACCTAAAACTAACAATCAATGATAAAACTATAATAACAATCAGTGTACAACCTATAACTAACAATCAATGATACAACCTATACCTAACAATCAATGATTGTTTAAATAACAATCGTGTAACCTTCCCTAACAATCAATGTACAACCTAACTAAAAAATTAATGATACAACCTAAACTGACAATAAATCAATGAAAAAACCCTTTAAAAAATCAATGAAAAACCTATCCCTAACAATCAATGATAAAAACCTATACCAACAATATGATACAATTAATGAAAATCAATCAATGAAAAAACCCTTTTATAAATAAAATCAATGATAAAACCTTACCTAACTTTTCAGTGATACCTATAATGAAATCAATCTGAAAAAAACAATAATTTACAATCAATGATAAAAACCTATCCCTAAAAAATCAATGTACAACCTTTAACTGACAATCGTGATACCCCTATTTGAAAACAGTGATACAAATTTAAAAATTGACAATAAATTCAATGAAACAACCTATAATAGCAATCAATGATCAACCTATAACTAAAAATAAATGTTACAACCTAAAATGACAATCAATGATAAACCTATAAAAAAATCAGTGATACAACCCTAAAAAACTAAAAATCAATGATAAAAAATAAATAAAATCATGTTTAACCCTAAATAAAATCAGTGATAAAAACCTTCCCAACATCAATTTTTAAAACCTATACCTAAAATAATGATAAAACCTATAACTGAAATCATCAATGAAAACCTAAAACTAACATCAATGATACAACCTTACCTAAAATCAAGATAAAACCCTATCCCTAACAATCAAGTAAAACTTTAATGACAATAAAAAATGAAAAAACCCTATAACTAAAAAATCAATGATAAAAACCTATACCTAAAATCAGTGTACAACCTTAAACTGAAATCAATCAATGAAACAACCTTAAATAAAATCAATGATCAACCTATACCTAAAAATCAATGATACAACCTATACTAAAATCAATGATAAAACCCTATAACTGACAATCAATGATCACCTTTAACTAAAAAATCTTTGAAAAACCCTATAAAAACAATCAATGTAAACCTTAAAAAACAATAAATGATAAGCCTATAACTAAAAAATCAGTGATAAAACTATCCTAACAATCAATGATAAACCCTTTCCCTAACAATCAATGATACAATATAACTGAAAAATAAATCAATAAAAACAACCTTTTAATTAACAATCAATGTTTCCCCAACCTATACCTAAAAATCAATGATAAAACCTATACCTAAAATCAAGGTTTAAAACCCTTACCAAACAATAAATGATCAACCTATACCAAAAACAATCAGTGATAAAACCTAAAATTGACAATAAATTAATGAAAAACCCTTTTAACAAACAAACAATGATAACCTATATAACAATCAATGATAAACCTTAATGACAATCGTGATAAAACCTTAATGAAATAGTTTTTACAACTATAATGACAATAAATCAATGAAAAAAACTAAAAATAACAATTTCAATGATACAACCTTACTAGAAATCAATGATACAACCTATAATGACAATCAGGATCAACCTTTAATGACAATCAGTGTAAAACCCTAAAATGCATCAATGATCAACTTAACTGACAATAAATGTAAAACCCTTAACTGACAATCAAATGATAAAAATAAACGACAACCCAATGAAAAAAAACCTTAAAACTGAAAATCAATGTACAACCTATAATAACAATCAATGTAAAAACCTATAATGACAACAAGATAAAAACCTATAACTAACAATAAATGATCAACCTATAATGACAATCAAGATAAAAACCCTATAATAGATCTGATACAGCTATAATGACAATCAATGTAAAACCTTAACTAGAAAATCAATGTACAACCTAATGAAAAAATCAGTGATACAAACCTTAAAAATGACAAATCAATCAATGAAACAACCTTAACAAAAAATAATAAACAACCTATACCTAAAAAATCAATGTACAACCTAAAAACTGAAAAATCAGTGATAAACCTTTAAAACTGAAAATCAGGATAAAACCCTATAATGACAATCAATGATACAACCTATAATGAAAAACCCAAGATCAACCTAAAAAATGACAATCATGTTTACAACCTAAAAATGCAATCAATGATAAAACCTATAACTAACAAATCAATGTTTCAACCTAAATGACAATCAAGGTACAAACTATAACTAAAAAATCAATGTACAACCTTAATGAAATAAATGATAAACTAAACTAGCAATCAATGATAAGCCCTTAAGGGACAATAAATGATAAAAAACTAAAAACAATCAATGTTTCGCCCTATAATAAAAATCGTTTTTAAAACCTTAATAAAAATCAACAATGTACACTATAACTAAAAATCAATGATAAAAAACCTAAAAATGAAAAATTCAATGATAAACCCTTAAAAACAATCAATGATACAGCCTATAACTAACAATCAATGAACAGCTATAACAAACAATCAGTGTAAACCTATAATAAAAAATCAATAATGTTTAAACCTATAAAAAAAATTCATGTTAAACCCTTAACTAACAATAGTGATACAACCTATAACTAGAAATCAATGATAGGCCTATAATAACAATCGTGATACAACCTAAACTGACAATAAGTATTAACAATGGTGACAAGGCTAAAACATTGTCAAACTAAAGGGCCCCAAAAACCCCAAGTTACAGTTTCCATCAGCAGAGTTTAGAAAATATCAAGTTCCCTGCAGTAAAAATTAGGAATACGGTTTACTGAAAAGGTTAAAGGGCAACAAAGGTGCCCAAAGAGGCCCATAATGCAATACACCCAAACGTTTTTTAAAGAGATTTTCCCCACCATAGATTTGTTGGATATTGTAGGATCTCCCTTCAAGTTGGGTGGGTTGCAGATTCTCCCGGGGCAAAAATTTTGGGGAAGGGTCACTGAATTTTCCCGGCTAAAACAATGTGTTCGGTTGTATTGGGAGCTCCCATAAAACAGAATGGAGAGTCATGTGTAAGCGTTTTGTTCCCTTATTCTGCGCCCCCCTTTCGAGGGACTTTCTAAAATTTGGTACAGATCCCACTGCCCGATAAAGAGAGTCCCCTTTTTTCCCACCACTCACCACCTTGTGCTAGGAACCTCTGTTTTCGGGCCGGCACAACAGCTCTCCCTCACCCCGCTCTGGTCTTGCTCCGTCAGCCCCGGCCCGGCAGGTCTGTTCCCCTCCACCTCTCCCTGGCCGCCTCCAATGTACAGTTCTTTATTGTATCAGCACCATACAATTAGTACACGTGTTACCTTCTGGGTTTTTAGTTTGGAAAAAACATACATTTTATGGTGCCCTTCATACTGTGTTTAAATGTGTGCTGGGCATCAGGCGGAAGTTTTTTTTTTTTTTGTGTCTGTGCCCCCTTGTTTGAAAATTTCCTTCACTTTCTGTCTCATGCGCTGCTTTGGCATGCTGGCACTCGTACTTCCACAGTTAGCACAACTGTAGAACAGGGAACTACAAGTGCCAGCATGCCACAGCAGCACATGAGAGAGAAAGTGACGTGAAATCTGATAAACCAGGGCACAGACAGCAAAACAAATGTAAAACCTTCCCTGCATGACCCAAAACTAAAGAAAACAAAAAAGAAAAAAAACAATTTTTTTTTTTGCAGGAGTTACATTAAATAAACGTCCCTGTTCTGATTTACATAGAGATTCAACCTGAGAACAGACCTAGAGTCCCGATCGCGCTGGTGACCCGGGGGCGGCCTCTATGCAGAGTATTACAGGCAAGATACATTTATTCCACATATATTAAAACACAAATCCAATGACAGAAACTGAGAATCATTGCTGCAATAAAATCATCTCCCCCCGTCCCTGACCGATGAGGGAGCGGAGCAGGAGCCTCTGGTCTGCATGAGTAGTGCCCCAGTGAGGGGCAGGCTAAAGCCTAAAAAGTGAGAGCACAGGGGCTTCCAATCCCCCCACTCCAACAGACCTGCACTGCCCCGGAGTCACTGACGGCAGCTGCCCCCCGATAGAACAGATGCAGCCGAGACGGATATATATACAGCAGGTAAGTGTCCCCTGGGCGGAGCCGCAGCTAGACCTTCACTGCACTTCTCTATATACATCCCAATTGTTTTCCTTAAAACGCAGAATAAGTAAAGTTTTCTGAAAATACTTTTTATTGTACTCTGCGGGCCCCCCCCCCCCCTTCCAATCTGTGGGTTCTGGGGTTTGCTAGGTTCAGATCTGTCAGTTGCTTCTTAGTAAAATTCCACAAGCATCTGCAATATTACAGGAGCTGCCAAGGGGCTGGTACCCAGGGGTCCGCCCGCAGCCCGGCTCTCAGGGGGTGTGTCCTTCCTCCCGGGGTTCAGGGGCTCATTTTATGCACCCGGGCTGTGGGGCCGTCCGCCCACCGGGTTTAGGGGGGCCAACCAACCCCCAGAGCCCAGTCTATAACCCGGGGGGCCCGGGGCCCATCCCCCACTTGAGATCAGGGGGCCCCTCCCAGTTGGGGCTCAGGTTTCCACCCACTCACTGGAGATCAGGTGCCCACCCACACACTGGGGCTCAGGTGCTCATCCACACACTGGGGCTCAGGTGCTCATCCACACACTGAGGCTCAGGTGCCCACCCACACACTGGGGCTCAGGTGCCCATCCACACACTGGGGCTCAGGTGCCCACCCACACACTGGGGCTCAGGTGCCCACCCACACACTGGGGCTCAGGGGCCCACCCACACACTGGGGCTCAGGTGCCCACCCACACACTGGGGCTCAGGTGCCCACCCACACACTGAGGCTCAGGGGCCCATCCACACACTAGAGATCAGGGGGTCCATCCGCAGGCTGGGGCTCAGGTGTCCACCCACACACTGGGGCTCAGGTGTCCACCCACACACTGGGGCTCAGGTGCCCACCCACACACTGAGGCTCAGGTGCCCACCCACACACTGGGGCTCAGGTGCCCACCCACACACTGAGGCTCAGGTGCCCACCCACACACTGGGACTCAGGGGCCACACCACACAGGGGGCTCAGTGCCCACCCACACACTGAGGGCTCAGGTGCCCACCCACACACTGGGGCTCAGGTGCACAACCACACACCGGGGCTCAGGTGCCCATCAACACACTGGGGCTCAGGTGCCCACCCACACACAGGAGCTCAGGTGCTCAACCACACACTGGGGCGAAGGTGCCCACCCACACACAGGGGCACAGGTGCCCCCCCACACACTGGGGCTCAGGTGCCCACCCACACACTGGGACTCAGGTGCCCACCCACACACTGGGGCTAAGGTGCCCATCCACACACTGGGGCTCAGGTGCCCACCCACACACTGAGCCTCAGGTGCCCACCCACACACTGGGGCTCAGGTGCCCACCCACACACTGGGGCTCAGGGGCCCACCCACACACTAGAGATCAGGGGGTCACTCCGCAGTCCGGGACTCAGGTGCCCATCCACACACTGGGGCTCAGGGGTCCCACTCACGCACCATCCATTAAAAGGGGTCCTATATTTCCATAAGGTGGTGCCCCACAGGAGGCAATCAAGACAGGTGCAACTTCTGCATTTTACCCCAATTGTCCCTCCTCACACAAATCTCCAGGGCAGCCTCCGATGACTCCAGGGCAGTGGCCCCAAGGCAGTAACATTGTCCTTCAGGGGCAGGTAGTGCCTCATAAACCAGGTTTTGCCCAGAGTTCCCCTTTAGAGCAGCAGCTGGTACACTGGGCCCATACACATATGCCCCCAGGGCCCTGTCCTCCGCATGGGGTTTCCCATCACCCCCCAATCACTCCTGCTGCTTTTCCAGGACGTGCAGGATGCGGTCCCTGCGGGCCGTGTATGGGGCGTGCTTCAGCCTCAGCTTGTGTTTGGGGAACAGGTTCCCGCTGGGCGCATACATGGTCTCACCCTGTTTTCCCATAATCCCCCGCAGCAGCCTGTTCCGTGCCAGGATCTTCTCATAGAACTCCAGCCCCCCCTGGGCATAGGCCTTGGAGACGGCCGCCGCTTTCCTGTCGGAGCGGTAGTCCAGCCACTGACTGACGCCGTCGTAGCAGAGGTAGTACCCTGTAAGCCCCAGCAGGACGGCCAGGACATTGAAGGCCCCCCGCACTAACATGGGCCCGGCGTAGAGGCCCAGGAGCTGCTTGAGGGCCACACTGGACACACAGACAGTGGTCAGACACAGCGGGGCCACGGCTGCCTGCAGGATGGGGCCACCGGTCTGGGCATTGATGGCTTCCCGAGCCAGGGAGAACTTTTGGGCATTTACTGATAGGGTCAGGGAGTCTCGTAAGCGGATCCCGGGATCCCCCGCCCAGTCCAGCTCCTCCCCGTTGATCACCAGCACCCGGTCCGTGATCCCGGCTCCGTCCTCCTTTGTGCCGTTATAATTGGCGGGGATTCCAATCAAGCAGCCGCTGGGGAGCCACGGGGCCCCGGCACTGACCGGCTGGAAGCCGTACGCTGCAAAGGGGGTGAAGCCGGAGGAGACCACGCGGCTCTCGCCCAGGACGTCCCGGAGGAGGGTGCGCAGTCTGTCGGAGAGCGCCGCCGGCTCGCCCCTGCTCCAGCCCTGATACAACCTGCGGAAGGTCTGGTCCGGGAACACGTGGTAGGAAACGTTCACTGCAAAAAGTCCAAGAGAAGACGCCCCGAGAAGATTCCCCCGGTGCCGCCGGGTCCAGACACAGAGCTTCAGGAAGAGCGGGAACGCCATGCTGCGACCACCTGACACCAGAGAGGGGGCAGCGTTACAGGCGGGGACAGCAGCACATAAACATATACAGGGCCAGTCAATATAATGGCACAGCAGGGAGGGATAGCAACACAAACATACACAGGGCCGCTCATATACTGGCACAGCCGGGAGGGATAGCAGCACAATCTGACACCGGGCCGCTCAGAGCCTGGCACAGCAGGGAGGGATAACAGCACAAACATACACAGGGCCGCTCATATACTGGCACAGCAGGCAGTGGTCGGGGGCCCCGGAGGGCTGAGCTGTGTACCCAGGCACCAGGGCACAGGCTCTTCATCCCTGGAATGGCGCTGCTTGTGTAACTGTATGTTCTCAGAATATAGCATGGCGGAGCAGGGAGCCATCGGCCTCCTACCTCACCAATCAGGCTGCTTTACAACTGCAGCCAACAAGACGCCGGCCTCATCCACAGACCCTGCTGCTCCTCAGGGGAACAGAGTGATGGGTGCTAAGAGGCGGGGCCTGATGTCATGTGTGGGTGTGGCCTGCTGTGATGTCATGTGTGGGTGCGGCCTGCTGTGATGTCATGTTTGGGTGCGGCCTGCTGTGATGTCATGTGTGGGTGCGGCCTGCTGTGATGTCATGTTTGGGTGCGGCCTGCTGTGATGTCATGTGTGGGTGGGGCCTGCTGTGATGTCTGTTGGGTGCGGCTGCTTTTTTATTCATGTGGGGGTTTGGGGCCTGCTGTGATGTCATTGGGGTTTGGGCCCCTGCTTATGTCAGTGTGGGGTGGGCCCGGTGGTGGGGGGGGGTGGGGGGGGGGGGTTGGGGGGGGATGTGTGTATGTGTGAGGGGGGGCTGATTTGATGTATGTGGGGGTCGGTGATGTATGTATTGTGGGTGCGCCTGATTAGTCATGTGGGTTGTGGCCTGATGTGATTTTTCCATGTGAGGGGTGGCCTATGTGATGTCATGTCGTGGGTGTGGCCTGATGTGATGTACCACACGGCTCATGGGTGGCGCTGCTTTGTATGTATGTCAGAATTGTTCTGGGGGGGTGCAGGCCTGATTGTGATGTCATGTCTGGGTGCGGCCGGCTGTGATGTCATGTCTGGGTGCGGCCGGGGCCGGCTGTGATGTCATGTGTGGGTGCGGCCTGATGTGATGTCATGTGTGGGTGCGGCCTGCTGTGATGTCATGTCTGGGTGCGGCCGGCTGTGATGTCATGTGTGGGTGTGGCCTGCTGTGATGTCATGTGTGGGTGTGGCCTGCTGTGATGTCATGTTCTTGGGATTTCGCCCAGTACACTGCTTTGCCCCAAAGCCCAAGCCATGGTGTCCCGGCTCGTATCCTACATGCCTCGCCATCTGTCAAACCTGCGCCCTAAGGCCGTGTTCACACCTGCGTTTTCATTACTGTTCCGTCATAAGGACCAAAAAATGAAAACAACACCGGATCCGTTTCACGATGGGCGACGTCGACTCTATTGGGATCTGTCGGGTCACGTAAAAGAATAGCGCCGGATACCGCATCATTTACCGCATCATTTTCCATCACGTTCCCACAGAACCTCGGGCGCAGACGTGACCCAGAAGATCCATTATACTGGGCGTCTGAACCAACATGACGATTCAGGGCCAGAGCTCAGACAAGAGCGGTGCCATTCACTGACAGCAAGCAGAGGTCCTGCCCAGGAGCCGACACCCCCCAAAGTCCCAGCCTCCAGTCCCAGGCAGGATCCCCCAGCAGATGCCAGTAGCGCCCCAGTCAGCTAACCCGAGCCCTGCCGCCTCTATCGCGATAAATCCCCGATACTGCCCGGCCCCGGCCCCGGCACTGACCTCCAGCTCACGTGCAGTCACTGCAGCCGGAAAGCGCGGCCGCGAGAGGGGAAGCACGACACAGTGACGTCACCGGGCGGATACAATGTATCAGTTGTGCTGTACACAGTGTATTTCCTGCACTGTCTGTAGTTTATCAGTTGTGAAGGAAACTTATTAGTTGTGTTCAGTGCAGTCTATCGGTTGTATTGTATATAGTGTTTTAATTGTGTTATATACAGTGTATCTGTTGCATTATCTGAAGTGTACTTGTGGTATTGTATACAGTGTATCAGTCGTCTAGTGTACATTGTATCTGTGGTGTTGTATCCAGCTATCGGCTGCATTGTATACAGTGCATAGCTTGTGTCGTCTGCAGTGTATCTGTTATGTTGTACACAACTATTGGTTACATTGCATACAGTCATTATAACATACATAGCAGATGACACAAGCAAAACACTATCATACAGTGTTTTGTTTGTGTCGTCTGCAGTGTATCTGTTATTGTATTGTATATAGCTTTCAGTTGCATTGTATACAGTGTTTATGTTGTGTTGTATACAGCTATTGGTTACATTACATACAGTGTTTTGCTTGTGTCGTCTGCAGTGTATCTGTTGTCGCATTGTATATAGCTTTTGGTTGCGTTGTATACAGTGTATCTGTTATGTTGTATACAATGTATCATTTGTTGTATACGGTGTATCTGTTGCGTTGTATACAGTGTATCTGTTATGTAGTATACAGCTATTGGTTACATTATATATAGTATATTGGTTGTGTCCTCTGCAGTGTATCTGTTGTCGCATTGTATATAGCTTTCGGTTGCGTTGTAGGAGGTGTATCTGTTATGTTGTATACAATGTATCATTTGTTGTATACGGTGTATCTGTTATGTTGTATACAATGTATCATTTGTTGTATATAGGGTTTTCCTGTGTTGGAGATGTCAGTGACTACATAAAAGATGATATAAATTGATGTCTGCCTCCAGATTGTCGCTGCGTATGGTGTGGACATTTCCCCCTTCTCTGGTTCACATCAGATTAGCGGGATGGTTCCTAAAAATGTGATAGAATATTCCTAATATTCACAGTTTTTGACTAGTAATTGTCATCGCATTGACATTGGATCTCTTCTGACTGCTACATTAGTCTAATGTACCGCACCGGCGCCGAGCTCTGTTCCCTTTATTGTCGGGTTATAATAGTCAAAGCTATAAGGCTATCTTGACATTTGCGTCAGGGGTTCCATCAAACAACAGGAAAGTAGCGCAGCGTCATTTGTTTGGTTAAAATGATGGAAATTGAGTGTAGGTGTAGGAGTCTGGAGGGGGACACAAGGGTCTGGAGGGGGACACAAGGGTCTGGAGGAGGACACAGGGGTCTGGAGGGGGACACAGGGGACTGGATGGGCACAGGGCTCTGGAGGTGTAAACAGGGCTCTGGAGGGGATGCAGGGCCGCCACAGAAAATTTTCGGGGCCCCCATCAGCTGAAGCCCCGGGGCCCCTCTTCCCTATAACCCGTTTACAGGGGGCCCTCCTTCTTCCACCAGGCCCCGTACGTCAGTACCCCCTGTACTGCCTTTACGGCGGCCCTGGCGGGGGGTGTAGTGGTCTGGAGAAGGACAGAGGGGTCTGAATGGGGACACAGGAGTTGGTGTCGGAAGAAGGGCTCTAGAGGGGATGCAGGAATACGGAGGGGACAGAGAAGTCTGGAGGAGGAAAGAGGGGCTGGGTGGGACAAAAAGTCTGGAAGTTTTGAGGAGCACAGAAGACTCTGCAGAAGTTTGTAGGTGGACAGAAGGGTCTGGAGAAGTTTGATGGGGGGCAGAGGAGTCAGGAGGAGAAAGGCGTCTGGCAGGAGTTCACTTGCCTTTTCCCATTAAAAGAACATGGATACTTAGTAGAACCAGTGTGAATGTGTGTGTGGAGTCAGAGGAGCTTCTAGTCGTACAATTTTATTAAGAATATGGGCACCACTAGGCTCCACAATGCCCGACACAGTATTTTGCAAAAAAAGAGGAGGCTTTATTTTGGAGGAATACAAATTTACATTCTACCACAGTATCCTATAAAGTAGAACCACATGAGTAACATTAGAATTATCAATTAACGACAACATGAGGGAAAAGGTCAGGCGTGATATTTGCCTCTCACTCTTATGTATCAGAATCCACGACAGTTAAATCTTGAAAGGGACCCCTCTTTTGGTTTTTACCTTTTCAATCGTTTAAGCAAAAAAGTAAAGTTTTGGGAGTAAAAGCTTTTTTGGAATTTTTGCCCCTTTATTTGGCAAATGTATTTAGTTTCCTTCTTTAAAGGGTTTGGGTTGGGGAAAGGGGACAGAGGGGAGTGGGATCCTTCATAAAAGGGGTTGGGATGCTGGGGGGACAGGGGGGTGCGAGGTCCTTCATAAAAGGGTTTGGGAAGTGGGGGGGGCAGAGGGGAAGTAGATCCCTTCTTAAAAGGTTTGGGATGCGGGAGGGGACAGGGGGGGTTAGATGCCTTCAAAAAAGGGTTTGGGAGGGCGGGGGGGGGGCAGAGGGTTGCGAGGGCCTTTTCATAAAAAGGTGGATGCTGGGGGGGGCAGGGGGTGTAGATCCCTTCATAAAATTTTTGGGATGGGGAAGGGGACAAAGGGGTGTAAAACCCTTTCAAAAGGGTTTTGGATGCGGGGGGACGAGGGGGTTAGAAGCCTTCTTTAAAAAGGTTGGTTGCTGGAGGGGACAGAGGGGTGCTATGCCTTAAATAAAAGGTTTGGGGTTTGCTGAGGGGGACAGGGGAGGGGTTTGCCTTATAAAATTTTTGGATGCTGGGGGGCGAGGGGTGCAGATGATTATAAAAGGGTTTGGAACCTGGGGGGGGGAACAGAGGGGTCCCAGATTCCTTAATAAAAGGGTTTGGGGTTTCTGGAGGGGACGGGGGGGGTGCAGATGCCTTCATAAAAGGGTTTTGGATGCTGGAGGGGACAGGGGGGTTTGTAGATCCCTTTCATAAAGGGTTGGATCTGGGGGGCACAGAGGGGTGCAGAAAAACCTTCATAAAATTTTTGGGTGCTGGGGGGGAACGGGAGGGCTGCGATCCCCTTCAAAAAGGGTTTTGGGATGCGGGGGGGACAGGGGGGTCCCAAAAGCCTTCATAAAGGGGGGGGGTTTCCCGGGAGAGAAAAGAGGGGGGGTTAATGCCTTCTTGAAGGTTGGATGCTGGGGGGGTTTTGGGGGGTGCAGATAAACTTAAATAAAAGGGGGGATGCTGGGAAAGGGAAAAAGGGGTTAGGTAGAGGGTTAAATTAAAAGGGTTGGGAGGTTTGGGAGAAAGACAAGGGGTGTAGATGCCTTCATAAAAAGGTTGGTTTGCTGGAGAGAAAAGAGGGGGGCAGTTGCCTTCATAGCAGGTTGGATCCCTGGAGGAGAAAGGGGGGGTTTCGGGATCCCTTTCCCATAGAATGGGGATGCGGAAAGGGGACAAAAGGGGTGTAGTTTCCCCTTCCAAGAAGGTTGGATCTGGGGGGGGACAGGGGGGTTTTTAGGGGGGCCTTCATAAAGGTTGGAGGTGGGGGGGACAGAGGGGGGGCCGTTGGGCCTTTCCAAAAAGGGTTGGGATAGGGGGGGGGGGGAAAGGGGGGGGGGGGGGGGGGGGGGGGGGGGGAGATTTCCTTTCCCAAAAAAAGGGTTTTTAAAATGTTTGCAGGGGACAGAGGGGTGTAAATTCTTAATAGAAGGTTTGATGCGGGCGGGGAAAACAGATGGGTGCGTTTGCCTTAAAAATAAGGGTTTTAAGGGTGGAGGGGGGACAGGGGGGTTGAAAGATGCCTTCAAAGAAGGGTTCCCACGGATGGGGGAACAGAGGGGTGTAAAATGCCTTCATAGAAGGTTGGATGTGGGAGGGGACAGGGGGGTTGTAGATGCCTTCATAAAAAGGTTGGATGCTGGAGGGGAAGAGGGGGTGAGTGCCTTCATAGAAGGTTGGATGCTGGAGGGGACAGGAGGGGTTGCAGATGCCTTCTAGAGGTTGGATGCTGGAGGGGACAGAGGGGTGCAGATGGCTTCATAGAAGGTTGGATACTGGAGGGGGACAGAGGGGTATAGATGCCTTCATTGAAGGTTGAATGCTGGAGGGACGGGGGTGAGATGGCCTTCATAGAAGGTTGGATTGCTGGGGGGAAAACAGAGGGGTGAGATGCCATCATAGAAGGTGGATGCTGGAGGGGACAGAGGGGTGCAGATGCCTTATAAAAAGGTTGGTTGCTGGGGGGGACGGAGGGTGTAGATGACTTCATAGAAGGTTGGATGCGGGGGAGGGACAGGGGGGTTTGTAGATGCCTTCATCGAAGGTTGGTTTTGCTGGAGGGGACAGAGGGGTGCAGATGCCTTCATAGAAGGTTGGTTGCGGGAGGGAACAGAGGGGTGTAGATGCCTTTATAGAAGGTTGGATGCTGGAGAGGACAGGGGGTGTAGATGCCTTCATAGAGGTTGGATGTGAGGGAAGAGGGGTGAGATCCCTTTTCATAAAAGGTTGGATGCTGGAGGGGACAGAGGGGTGAGATGCTTCATAGAAGGTTGGAATGCTGGAAGGGCCCAGAGGGGGTGCAGATGCCTTCATAGAAGGTTGGATGCTGGGGGGCGAGGGGTGCAGATCCCTTCATAGAAGGTTGTATGCTGGAGAGGATGAGGAGTGCAGATGCCTTCATAGAAGGTTGGATGCTGGAGGGGCCAGAGGGGTGCAGCTCCCTTCATATACGGTTGGATGGTGGGGGGCAAAGGGGTGTAGATGCCTTCATAGAAGGTTGGATGCTGGAGGGGACAGAGGGGTGTAGATGCCTTCATAGAAGGTTGATGCTGGAGGGGACAGAGGGGTGAGATGCCTTCATAGAAGGTTGGATGCGGGAGGGGGACAGAGGGGTGAGATGCTTCATAGAAGGTTGGATGTGGAGGGGACAGAGGGGTGAGATGCTTCATAGAAGGTTTGGATGCTGGGAGGAGGACAGGCGGGGGTAGATCCCTTCATAGAAGGGTGGATGCTGGAGGGGGGGGACAGAGGGGTAAGATGCCTTCATAGAAGGTTGGATGCTGGAGGGAACAGAGGGATGCAGATGCCTTCATAGAAGGTTGGATGCTGGAGGGGACAGAGGGGTGTAGATGCCTTCATAGAAAATTGGATGCTGGAGGGGACAGAGGGGTGTAGATGCCTTCATAGATGGTTGGATGCTGGAGGGGGACGTAGGGGTGCAGTTGCCTACATAGATGGTTGGATGCTGGAGGAGGACAGAGGGGTGCAAAATGCCTTCATAGAATGGTTGGATGCTGGAGGGCGAGGGGTGTAGATGCCTTCATAGAGGGTTGGATGCTGGAGGGCGAGGGGTGTAGATGCCTTCATAGAAGGTTGGATGCTGGGGGGCGAGGGGTGCAGATGACTTCATTAGAGGTTGGATTCTTGGGAGGGGACAGAGGGGTGCAGATGCCTTCATAGAAGGTTGGATGCTGGAGGGGCAGAGGGGTGTAGATGCCTTCATAGAAGGTTGGATGCTGGAGGGGCAGAGGGGTGTAGATGCCTTCATAGAAGGTTGGATGCTGGAGGGGACAGAGGGGTGTAGATGCCTTCATAGAAGGTTGGATGCTGGAGGGGACAGAGGGGTGCAGATGCCTTCATAGAAGGTTGGATGCTGGAGGGGACAGAGGGGTGTAGATGCCTTCATAGAAGGTTGGATGCTGGAGGGGACAGAGGGGTGTAGATGCCTTCATAGAAGGTTGGATGCTGGAGGGGACAGAGGGGTGTAGATGCCTTCATAGAAGGTTGGATGCTGGAGGGGACAGAGGGGTGCAGATGCCTTCATAGAAGGTTGGATGCTGGAGGGAAAGAGGGGTGTAGATGCCTTCATAGAAGGTTGGATGATGGAGTGTACAGAGGGGAGATGCCTTCATAGAAGGTTGGATGCTGGGGGGCGAGGGGTGCAGATGCCTTCATAGAAGGTTGGATGCTGGAGGGGACAGAGGGGTGCAGATGCCTTCATAGAAGGTTGGATGCTGGAGGGGACAGAGGGGTGTAGATGCCTTCATAGAAGGTTGGATGCTGGAGGGGAAGAGGGGTGTAGATGCCTTCATAGAAGGTTGGATGCTGGAGGGGACAGAGGGGTGTAGATGCCTTCATAGAAGGTAGGAAGCTGGAGGGGCAGAGGGGTGTAGATGCCTTCATAGAAGGTTGGATGCTGGAGGGGCAGTGGGTTGTAGATGCCTTCATAGAAGGTTGGATGCTGGAGGGGCAGAGGGGTGTAGATGCCTTCATAGAAGGTTGGATGCTGGAGGGGACAGAGGGGTGGAGATGCCTTCATAGAAGGTTGGATGCTGGAGGGGACAGAGGGGTGTAGATGCCTTCATAGAAGGTTGGATGCTGGAGGGGACAGAGGGGTGCAGATGCCTTCATAGAAGGTTGGATGCTGGAGGGGACAGAGGGGTGCAGATGCCTTCATAGAAGGTTGGATGCTGGAGGAGACAGAGGGGTGCAGATGCCTTCATAGAAGGTTGGATGCTGGAGGGGACAGAGGGGTGTAGATGCCTTCATAGAAGGTTGGATGCTGGAGGGGACAGAGGGGTGTAGATGCCTTCATAGAAGGTTGGATGCTGGAGGAGACAGAGGGGTGTAGATGCCTTCATAGAAGGTTGGATGCTGGAGGGGGACAGAGGGGTGTAGATGCCTTCATAGAAGGTTGGATGCTGGAGGGACAGAGGGGTGCAGATGCCTTCATAGAAGGTTGGATGCTGGAGGGGACAGAGGGTGCAGATGCCTTCATAGAAGGTTGGATGTGAGGAGGGACAGGGGTGCAGTAAGATGCTACATTCAGGCTCTAGAAGGTTGGATGCTGGAGGAGGACAGAGGGGTGTAGATGCCTTCATAGAAGGTTGGATGCTGGAGGGGACAGAGGGGTGTAGATGCCTTCATAGAAGGTTGGATGCTGGAGGGGACAGAGGGGTGCAGATGCCTTCATAGAAGGTTGGATGCTGGGGGGCGAGGGGTGCAGATGCCTTCATGAGGTGAGGTGGGGGGCGAGGGGGGTGTAGTGTCATAGAAGGGTTGGATGGGGGGACAGAGGGGTGCAGATGCCTTCATAGAAGGTTGGATGCTGGAGGGACAGAGGGGTGTAGATGCCTTCATAGAAGGTTGGATGCTGGAGGGGGACAGAGGGGTGTAGATGCCTTCATAGATGGTTGGATGCTGGAGGAGGACAGAGGGGTGTAGATGCCTTCATAGAAGGTTGGATGCTGGGGGGCGAGGGGTGCAGATGCCTTCATAGAAGGTTGGATGCGGAGAAGACAGAGGGGTGTGCAGATTGCCTTCATATAGTGAGGTTGGTGATGCCTTGGGTGGCGGACAGAAGGGGTGCAGATGCCTTCATAGAAGGTTGGATGCTGGAGGGGACAGAGGGGTGCAGATGCCTTCATAGAAGGTTGGATGCTGGAGGGGACAGAGGGGTGTAGATGCCTTCATAGAAGGTTGGATGCTGGAGGGGACAGAGGGGTGCAGATGCCTTCATAGAAGGTTGGATGCTGGAGGGGACAGAGGGGTGCAGATGCCTTCATAGAAGGTTGGATGCTGGAGGGGGACAGAGGGGTGTAGATGCCTTCATAGAAGGTTGGATGCTGGAGGGGACAGAGGGGTGTAGATGCCTTCATAGAAGGTTGGATGCTGGAGGGGCAGAGGGGTGTAGATGCCTTCATAGAAGGTTGGATGCTGGAGGGGACAGAGGGGTGCAGATGCCTTCATAGAAGGTTGGATGCTGGAGGGGACAGAGGGGTGTAGATGCCTTCATAGAAGGTTGGATGCTGGGGGGCGAGGGGTGCAGATGCCTTCATAGAAGGTTGGATGCTGGAGGGGACAGAGGGGTGTAGATGCCTTCATAGAAGGTTGGATGCTGGAGGGGACAGAGGGGTGCAGATGCCTTCATAGAAGGTTGGATGCTGGAGGGGGACAGAGGGGTGTAGATGCCTTCATAGATGGTTGGATGCTGGAGGGGACAGAGGGGTGTAGATGCCTTCATAGAAGGTTGGATGCTGGAGGGAAAGAGGGGTGCAGATGCCTTCATAGAAGGTTGGATGCTGGAGGGGACAGAGGGGTGTAGATGCCTTCATAGAAGGTTGGATGCTGGGGGGCGAGGGGTGTAGATGCCTTCATAGAAGGTTGGATGCTGGAGGGACAGAGGGGTGCAGATTCCTTCATAGAAGGTTGGATGCGGGAGGGGACAGAGGGGTGCAGATGCCTTCATAGAAGGTTGGATGCTGGAGGGGACAGAGGGTGTAGATGTCTTCATAGAAGGTTGGATGCTGGAGGGGACAGAGGGGTGAAGATGCCTTCATAGAAGGTTGGATGCTGGAGGGGACAGAGGGGTGCAGATGACTTCATAGAAGGTTGGATGCTGGAGAAGACATAGGGGAGTAGATGCCTTCATAGAAGGTTGGATGCTGGAGGGGACATGCCTTCATAGAAGGTTGGATGCTGGAGGGGACAGAGGGGTGTAGATGCCTTCATAGAAGGTTGGATGCTGGAGGGGACAGAGGGGTGCAGATGCCTTCATAGAAGGTTGGATGCTGGAGAGGACAGAGGGGTGCAGATGCCTTCATAGAAGGTTGGATGCTGGAGGGGACAGAGGGGTGCAGATGCCTTCATAGAAGGTTGGATGCTGGAGGGGACAGAGGGGTGTAGATGCCTTCATAGAAGGTTGGATGCTGGAGGGGACAGAGGGGTGTAGATGCCTTCATAGAAGGTTGGATGCTGGGGGGGCCCCCCCCCCCCCCCCCCCCCCCCCCCCCCCCCCCCCCCCCCCCCCCCCCCCCCCCCCCCCCCCCCCCCCCCCCCCCCCCCCCCCCCCCCCCCCCCCCCCCCCCCCCCCCCCCCCCCCCCCCCCCCCCCCCCCCCCCCCCCCCCCCCCCCCCAGAGAGGGTGGGATGCCTTCTAGGGGGGTTGGGCTGGGGGGGGGAGGGGTGAGGGTTCGGTTAAGGGTTTGTGGTGTGGAGGGACGAGGGGGGGAGATGTTTCATAGAAGGTTGGATGGGGGGGGACAGAGGGGTGCAGATGCCTCATAGAAGGTTGGATGCTGGGGGGACAGGGGGTTTAGATGCCTTCATAAGGTTTGGATGCGGGAAAGGAGGCAGAGGGGTGCAGATCCCTTTCATAGAAGGTTGGATGCTGGGGAGGACAGAGGGGTGAAGATTCCTTCATAGAAGGTTGGATGCTGGGGGGAAGGGGTGCAGATGCCTTTAAAAAAGGTTGGATGCTGGGGGGCGAGGGGTGCAGATGCATTCATAGAAGGTTCGATGCTGGAGGGGAGGGAGGGGCAGATGTTCAAAAAGTGGAGGGGGGAAGAGGGGTGTAGATTTATAGAGGTTGGAATGTGGGGGGAAAAGGAGGGGTGGATCCCGGGAAAAAGGGGAAGCGGGGGAAGTGTAGAAGTTTATGAAGGTTGGATGCGGAGGGGGGGGGGGGAGATGCTTCTTAAAGGGAGCTGGGGAGAGGGGTGAGGTCAAAAAGGTTGGATGTGGGGACAAGGGGGGAGTGTTTCTAGGAGGGTGGGGACGGGGGAGGTGCAGATCCTTAATAGAAGGTTGGATGCTTGGAGGAGAAGAGGGGTGTAGATGCCTTCTTTAGGGGTTTGGGATGGGGGGGCAGGGGGTGTAGATGCTTCATAGGAAGGTGGAGGGGGGGGCAGAGGGGTGTAGATCCTTCATAGAAGGTTGGATGCTGGGGGACAGGGGTGAGATCCCTTTTAAAGGGTTGGAGGCTGGGGGGCGAGGGGTGTAGATGCCTTCATAGAAGGTTGGATGCTGGAGGGGGAAGGGGTTGAGATGCCTTCATAAAAGGGTTTGGGATGCTGGAGGGGCGAGGGGTGAAGATCCTTCATAGAAGGTTGGATGTGGAGGGGGAGTGGCTGATGTTATGAGGTTTTGGAGGGTGGGGGTCGAGGGGTGTGATCCCAAAAAAGGGAAAAAAATTTAAAATTGGATGCTGGAGGGAAGGGGGTGAGGGGTTGAGATGCCTTGGGTTGGATGCGGGGAGGGGGCGAGGGGGGGATTGCCTTTAAGGAGGGTGCTAGAGGGGGGTGCTATTCCCATTGATGGAGGAGGGGGGGAGGGGTTAAGATGCTTATGAAGTTTTTTGGGACGGGGGTGAGGTAGAGGTTTTAAGGGGGGATGTGAGGGGAAGGGGTGTGATGTCAAAGAAGGGGGATGGGGAGGGCAAAGAGGGGGGATGCTTCAAGAGGGTGGTGCGGGGGAACGAGGGGCGAGTTCCCATTTAGAAGGTTGATGCTTGGAGGGGAGAGGGGGGCAGATGCCTTCATAGAAGGTTTGGAGGGTAAAAGAGGGTTTAGAAGCCTTATAGAAGGTTATGCTGGAGGGGGAAAGGGGTGTTTGCTTCAGAGAAGTTGATCTGGAGGGGACTTTAGAGGTTGCAAGGGATGTTTTAGGGTTGATGTTGGGGCGAGGGGGAAATCCCTATGAAGGTTGGATCTGGAGGGGAGGGGGGTGCAGTTCCCTTCTAAAAGGTTGGATTTGGAGGGGGACAGGGGGTTGATGCCTTCATAAAAGGGTTTGGATGTTTGGGGCAGAGGGTAGATCCTTCATAGAAGGTGGATCGGGGGGGAAGGGTTAATCTTTAAAGGTTGGGGGAGGGAAGGGGTGGATCCCCAAGAGGTGGTTGCGGGAGGGAGACAGAGGGGTGAGATCCCTTTCATAGAAGGTTGGATTGTGGGGGGGGATGCTTCATAAAAGGTTTGGGATGCTGGGGGAACAGGGGGTGAGCCTTCTTAAAGGTGGATGGGGGGGCGAGGGGTCAATATGCCTTCATAAAAGGGTTTTGGATGCTGGGGGGGGCAGAGGGGTGAGGTTCCTCATAGAAGGTTGGATGTGGGAGGGGAAAGGGGAGATTTTCAAAAGGTTGGATGCTGGAGGGAACAGAGGGGTGCAGATGCCTTCATGAAGGTTGGTTTCGGAGAGGGGGGTGAGAGCATCATAGAGGTTGGATGCTGGAGGGACGAGGGGTGGGATTTCTAGAGGTTGGATCGGAGGGGAACAGAGGGGTGAGATCCCTTCATAAAAGGGTTGGATGGGGAGGGGAGAGGGGTTAGATGCTTCATAGAAGGGGGTGTGGAAGGAAAAGGGGTTAGATGCCTTATTAGAAGGTTGGATGTGGGGGGCGAGGGGTGTAGATGCCTTCATAAAAGGGTTGGATGCTGGAGGGGCAGAGGGTGAGATGCTTCAAGAATTTTGGGATCTTGGTGGGGACGGGAGGGGGTAATGCCTTAGAATTTGTGAGGAAGGGTGGAAAGGGTGGTAGTGATAAGAGGGTTGATGTGGGGAAAGGTGGATGCTAAAAGGGGGATGCGGGGGCAAAGGGGTGGATGCCTTAGGGGAAGGGAGTGGGGGGGCCCAGAAGGTTGGGATCCCTTAGAAGGGGGAAGTTGGATAAGAGGGTGGATCCCAAGAGGTTGGATGCTGGAGGAGGGGAGGGGGAGATGCCTTCATAAAAGGGTTTTGGAAAGTGGAGGGGGGCAGAGGGGGGGAGGATTCATAGGAAGGTTGGGCGGGGGGACAGAGGGTTGAGATGTTATAAAGGTTGTGGTTGGGAGAGGGGTGAGTGCTTATAGAAGGGGTCTGGGACAAGGGTGCAGAGGCTTATAAAAGGGTTTGGATCTGGAGGGGACAAGGGGTGCAGATGACTTCATAGAAGGTTGGGATTTGGGTAGGGGACAGGGGTAGTAAATGCCTTCATAGAAGGTGGAGGGCTGAGGGGACAGGGGAGGTTTGAAGTTTGGTGGGGAGGGAAGAGGGTGAGATTTCATAGAGGTTGGAGCTGGAGGCAGAGGGGTGCAGATCCTTCATAGAGGTTTGGAAGCTGGAGGGCAAAAGGGGTGTAGATGCTTATAGAGGTGGATGCTGGAGAGGCCCAGAGGGGTGCAGATGCCTTCAAAGAAGGTTGGATGTAGAGGAGGGGAGGTAGTCCCTCAAGAGGTGGTTGCTGGAGACAGGAGAGGTGGGTGCCTTAAAAAGGTTGGATCTGGAGGGGCAGAGGGGTTTTTGATGCCTTCATAGAATTTTGGATGCTGAGAGAAGAGGGGGGGAATGTCTTCATAGAAGGTTGGATGCTGGAGAACAGAGGGGTGTAGATGCCTTCATAGAAGGTTGGATGCTGGGGGGTGGGGGGGTGCAGATTGCTTCAAAAAGGGTTTGGGATGCTGGGGGGGACGAGAGGTGAGATGCTTCTAGAAGGTTGGTTTGCTGGAGGGGGAGGAGGGGTGTAGAGGCCTTCATAGAAGGTTGGATTAATTAGGGGACAGAGGGGTGAGATGACTCATGAAGGTGGATGTGGAGGGAAGAGGGGTTAGATCCCTTTCATAGGGGTTTGGATGGGTGGCAGAGGGGTGCAATCCCTTTTCAAGAAGGGTTAAAAGTGCTGGAGGCCCACAGGGGTTGATTGCAATTAAAAGGTGGGGTTGTGGGGGGCGAGGTTGCAGAGCCTATAGAAGGTTGGATGCTGGAGGGACAGAGGGGAATGCCTTATGGAAGGTGTTGCTGGAGGACAGAGGGTGTAGATGCTTAAAAGGGTTGGATGGTGGAGGCAGAGGGGTGAGACCCTTTAAGAAGTTGGATGTGGGGATCAGAGGTTGGTGTGTGGGGGGAAGTGGTGCTGGAGAAGCAAGGGGTTGATTGCTTAAAGAAGGTTGGATGCCTAAAGAAGGGTTGAATGGGGGAAGAAGGGGTGTGAGGGGCAAGAATTTGTTTGCAGGAGGCCTGCCTATAAAAGGTTGGATGCTGAGGGGATAGAGGGGGGAGAGCCTTCATAAAAGGGTTTGGGATGCTGGAGGGGAAGGGGGGTTTGGGGATCCCTTCATAGAAGGTTGGATTGCTGGAGGGAAGGGGGTTTAAAATCCCTTCTAAATTGGGATGTGGAGGGGCAAGGGTGTAGATGCCTTCATAGAAGGTTGGATGCTGGAGGGGACAGAGGGGTGTAGATGCCTTCATAGAAGTTTGGATGCTGGAGGGGGCAGAGGGGTGTGGCCCTGAAAGGGGTGTGGGGGGGAAAGGGGGTGAGGGTTTAAAGAGGTGGATGCGGGAGGGCATGGGAAGGTGATGGAAAGGGGGTGGGGCCAAGGGTTTTAAAAGGGGGGAAAAAGAGGGGGTTAAAAATTTTTAAGGGGTTGGGGGTTGGTTGGGGGGGCGAGGGGGGGGGGAAATCCTTTAAAAGGGTTTTGGAGGAGGAAAAAAAGGTTTTTTTAGATCCTTTATAGTGGTTGGATCGGGGGGGCCAGAGGGGTAAAAGCCTTTAAAGGGGGGGGGGGAGGGGAAGGGGGGGGGGTTTGGGTTTGGGGGGGGTTGGGGGTTGAACAGGGGGCAAGGGGGGCCTTCATAAAAGGTTGGGGGGGGGGGGGAAGGGGAAATGCCTTTAAAGGGGGTGGGAGGGGTACAAAGGGGTGGAAGTGGGAAAAGGGTGGGGGGCTGGGGGGGGGGGTGAGGGGGAAAAGGGTTGGGGAAAAGGGGGAAAGGGGGTTTGGGGGGTTAAGGAATTTGGGGGGGGAGGGGGGAAGTTTTAGAAGGTTGATGCTGGGGGGGAGGGGGAGGTTTGGGTTTTTATGGGGGGGGGGGGGGGGAAAAGGGGTGGGGAGGGGTTTTTTTGGGGTTGGGAGGGGAAGGGGGTGAGGCCTTCTTTTAAAGGGGGGGGGAAAAAAGGGGAAGGGGGGGAATGTTCATAAAGGTTGGATGGGGGGGAGGGGGGAGGGTGGATTTTTTTAAAGGGTTGGGGGAGGGGGGGGGGGGGGGGAAAAAAGGTTTGGGTGCAAAAAAAGGGGAAAATTTTAAATTTTTGGGGGGGGGACAGAGGGGGGGAAATTTTTTTAAGGGAAATTTGGTTTTGGGGGGGAAAAGGGGGGGGGGGGGGGAAAAAGGGTTAAAAAAGGGGGGATGGGGGGGGGGAAGGGGGGGGTGCAATTTTTTTTTGGGGGAGGGGAGGAGGGGGAGGGGGTTTGGGGGTTTTTGGTTTTGGTGGGGGGGGAAAGAGGGGTTGATTTTTTTTAAAAGGGGAGAGGGGACAGGGGGGGGTTTGGGTTTGAAGGGGACGGAGGGGGGGGCCCGAGGGGGGGGGGGCCCGGGGAAGTGATTTTAAGGGGGGTGTTGGGATTTTTGGATTTTTGGAGCGGGGGGGGGGGGGGGGTTTAGTTGGGTTTTTAAAAGGGGTTTTTTTTAAAAAAAGGGGGGTTTTTTGGGGGGGGTTTTGCGGGGGGGGGGAAAAGGGTTTTAGATCCCTTCAAAAATTTTTGGGGGGGGGGGGGGGAAAAGGGGTTTTGGGCCTTCAAGAAGGGGGTTTTGGGGGCAAGGGGGGGAAAAAAAGGGGGGGGGGGGGAAAAGGGGTTGGCCCTTTAGAAGGTTGGATGGGGGGGAGAGGGGTCGAGCCTTTTTTAAAAGGTTGGAGCTGGAGGGGGGGGGGGGGTTTTAAAAGGGGTTTGATCTGGAGGGGGGGGGTAGACCCTTTAGAAGGTTGGGGAGGGGGGGGGGGCCCCAAAGGGTTTTTTGGGGGAAAAGGGGAGTGTTCTAAAAAAGGGGGTGGGGGGGGGGGTTTTAAAAGAAAAATTGGAGGGGGGAAAAAGGGGGGGGGCCCTTCATAGAATTTTGGGTGGAGGGACAGGGTGTGAATTTAAAAAAAGGGGAGGGGGGGGGGGGAAAGGGGGGGAACCGAAGGGGATTTTTTGGGGGAGGGGAGGCGGGGGCCCCCCAAAAAGGGGGGGGGGGGAAAAGGGGGGGGGTTTGGGGGGGGGGGAAAGGGGTTGGAGAAAAAGGTTAGGGGGGGGGTTTGGGGGGGGATTTCTAAAGGGGGGAGGGGGGGGGGGGGGAAAGGGTTAAGGGTTGGTCCGGGGGGGAAAGGGGGGGGAGTTTGGGGTTGTTTCTGGGGGAAGGGGGGGGTTTTTTTGAAGGTTGGGGGACGGGGGGGGTGAGTTTTTGGGAAGGGGAGTGAGGGGCCGGGTTGGGTTTATTTCAAAAGGGGGGAAAAAGGGGAGGGAAGGGGGGTTCCTTAAAAGGGGAGGGGGAGGGGGGAAAAGGGGTTAAAATTTTAAGGGGGGGGGGGGGGCAAAAAAATTTTAAAAAAGGGGGGGGGGGGCAAAAAAAAGGGGGGGTTTTAAAAGGGGGGGGGGGAAGGGGGGTTTTTAAAAGAAGGGGGTAAAAGGGGGGTGGCCCCCTTAAAGAAGGGGGCTAGGGGACGGGGTAGATCCTTTGGGGGGTTTGCTGGAGGAAAAAGGGGTGCAGTGCCTTATAGAGGTTTGGGGGTGGAGGAGGGGGGGGGGAGGTTAAGGGGTTTTAGGGAAGGGGGGTGGGTTTTAAAAATTGGGGGGAAGGGGGTTTTTCTTAAAAGGTTGGGGGGGGGGGGGGGAAGGGGGGGTTTAGATGCCTTATAAAAATTTTTGGCGGGGGGAAGGGGGTGATTTTTCTTGAAGGTTGGTGCTGGGGGGGGGGGGAATTTTTAAAGGGTTTTGGGGGGAAAGAAAGGTTTTGTTTTTAAAAAGGGGGGTTAAAGGGGGGGGTTTTTTTAAAATTTTTGGGGGGGGGGAAGGGGGGGGTCCTTAAGGGGTTTGGTGAGGGGGGGGGGGGGGGGGGGGTTAAAGGGGTTATGGGGGGGGGAAAAAGGGGGGGGACTAAGGGTTTGGTGGGAAACAAGGGGAGGTTTGAATTTTAAAGGAGGGGGGGGGGGGTGGCCCCTAAAGGTGGATGCGGGAGGGGCAAGGGGGGTGGGCCTTCATAAAGGTTGGTTTGGGGGGGGCGAGGGGTGATGTTTTTAAAAAAAGGGGGTGGAGGGGGGGGGTTTTCCCCAAAAGGGGGGGGGGGGCAGGGGTTTTTTTTGGGGTTGGGGGGGGGGGAAGGGGGGAGTGCCTTCTAGAAGGGGATCTGGGGGGAGGGGGGGGGGAATGCCTTAAAGTTGGATGGGGGGCGAGGGGGTTAAAATCCCTTAAGAAGGGGGTTAACGGGGGGGGGTTTTAAAAGTTAATGGGAGGGGCGGGTTTTTGGTTTTAAAAGGGGCGGGGGGGGAGGGGGGGGTTCCTTAAAGGGTTGGATGCGGGGGGGAAAGGGGGGTGAGATGCCTTATAAAAAATTGGACTGGGGGGGGCAGGGGGTGCAGTTGTTATAAAAGGGTTTGGGTTTTGGGGGGGACGGGGGGAGTTTTTTAAGGGGGGTGGGGGAAAGGGGGAATTTTTTAGGGTTTGGGGGGGGGGAAGAGGGGTTTTTTTTGGGGGGGGAAGGAGGGGGGGGGGGGGTTAAGAAAAATTTTTGTGGGGGGACAAAAGGGGGAAAAAAAAAGGGGTTTTGGGGGGGGGGGTGAAAAGGGGGGGTGTGGAGGGCAGGGGGGGTGCCGGGAAGTTGGTGGGAGGGGGGTTTTAAAGTTTTAAAAGGGGAAAGGGGAAAAAAGGGGGGTGGGGGCCTTCTAAAAGGTTGGTGCTGGGGGGGGGGGGGGAAATTTCCCTTCAAAAGGGGGGTTTTGGGTGGGGAAGGGGGGGATTTTTGTTTTTGGGATTTGGAGGGTGGGGGGCAAAAGGGGGGGAGAAAAAGGTGGGCCTGGGGGGGGGGGGAGGGGTTTGTTTTATAAAGGTTAAAAGGGGGGAAAGGGGGGTTAAGATTTTTTCAGGGAAGGTTGGTTCGGAGGGGACGAGGGGGTTTGACCCATAAAAAGGTTGGGGCGGGGGGAGGGGGGGGTTTTTAAAAGGGTTTTTGGGGGAAAAGGGGGGAAGCAAAAAAGGGCCTAAAAGGGGGGGGTTGGTTGGGGGGGGGGGAAAGGGGGGGGGGTGCCTTTTTTTTTGGGGTTGGGGGGGAGGGGAAGGGGGGGTTTTTTCTTAAGGGAAAATTGGATTGGGGGGGACGAGGGGTCAGTGCCTTCAAGGGGGGAAATTTTGGGGGGGGAACAGAGGGGGGGAACCCCAAAAAGGGGGGAAAATTTTTAAAGGGGGGAAAGGGGGAGGGGGGGGGGGGGAAAAAAAGGTTGTGTAGGGGAAGGGGGGGGAGGGGGATTTAAAGGGGGTGGGGGGAGGGGGAAAAAGGGTGGATCCCAAAGGGGGTTTGGGGGGGGAAAAGAAGGGGTGGGTGAAGAAGGTTATGTAAGGGGGGGGGGGAAAAAAGGGGGGTTGTTTTTTAAATGGGGTTGGATGGGGGGGGGGGGGGGTGGGGGGGGGTTTTAAAAGTTTCGGGGGGGAAAGGGGGGATCTAAAAAGGGGAAGGGGGGGGGGGAAAATAGGAGGGGGAGGGAGGGGGGGGGGGTTGAGGGGAAAAAGGGGGGGGGAAAGGGGGGGGGGGGGGGGCCCAAAAAGGGGGGGGGGAGCAAGGGGAATTTGGGTTTGGCTGGAGGGGGAGGGGGTTGGGGGCCCTTTCATAGGGGGTTTTTTGGGGGGGGAGGGGGGGAGAGAAATAAAGGGGATGTAAAAGGGGTGGATCCCCAGAAGGGGAAGGGGGGAAAAGGGGGGGTTTTTGAGTTTTTAAGGGGGGGAGGGAGGGGGGGGGGAATGCCTTCATAGAAGGGTTGGAGGGGGGACAAGGGTGAGATTTTTAAAGGTTGGATGTGGGGGGGGAAGGGGGGTTAACCCTTCTAGAAGGTTGGATTTGGAGGGGAAAGGGGGGGGGTTTTTAAAAGGGTTGGATTTGGGGGGGACGAGGGGGGAGTTAAAGAAGGGGGGTTGGGGGGGGGGGGGGGTTTGTAAGGGGGGGGGGGGGGGGGATTTTTTTGGTGGGGGGGGGGGTTTGTTTGGGGGGGGGGGGGGGAGGTTTTCTTTTAAAAGGGTTTGGATGCGGGGGGGAGGGGGGGTCCAAAAGAAGGGTTTTTTTTGGGAGGGGGGAAAAGGGGGTAAAATTTTTTAAAAGGGGGTTGGTTTTGGGGGAGGGGGGAAAAGGGGGTGAGATCCCCTTTAAAAGGGTTTTGGATGGGGGGGGGGGGGGGTTGCTTCATAAAAAAGGTTTTTTGGGGGGAAAGGGGGTGAATCCCTTCATAAAGGGGTTGGGAGGGGCAGGGGTGAGTTCAAGGGGTTATGGGAAAGGGGGGGGGGGGGGGAATTTGGGGGGAGGGGGGGGGGTTTTTAAGGGGTTAAATTTGGGGGGGGGGAAAGAGGGGTGATTTTTCCTTAAAGGGGGGAAGCGGAGGGGGGGGGGGGTTTGGTGTTTTTGAAGGTTGGATGCGGGGGGAAAAGGGGGGTTTTCCCAAAAATTGTTCTAGGGGGGGGGTTTGGATTTTTGGGTGGAGGGGGGGGAGGT